>LR753307.1:1242748-1322808 GCA_902729485.2 Mus minutoides
TTTGTAGTGACTACTCAACTGTACCACTGCAGCATGGAAGCAGCCTTAGATAAAATCAAAATAAATTAATGTGCTTGTGTCTAATAAACTAGTATTTGCAAAATCAAGATGTTACCTGAACCCCTTAGAGTGCTGATCTTGGCATGAGGCTAATACAGCTACTTGGGGGTAACAAACCTTCTCTTCTTTTTAACTCCCTCCATTCCATCCCTAGTGTTTCTTACAGTGCCTGAACTAATTAGCAAACAGCATAAGATTTCCTCTCTGGAACTCTCATCTAGTCAGTTTCTTGCAACTTAACTTGGAGCACAAGTAGCCAACGTGAAGCAGAGAGAGGCAAAGTTTATTAGTTCTACATTGTAGGGAAAGAATAGTATTTACCTAATAATTTACAATAGAATTGAGAAGCAACTTCTCCTTACCAGTTAACATCTTCCCATGCCAGTATACATTTTTCCAGCTGTGCATGGATTCCCTTCTACTAAGCTATGGGCTGCTGAGTGTCTTGAGAAGTTTAATGAGGTACAAATAGGTGGATAAAGTTTAGTGTGTGTAAGAGGCAGCAGTCAAATTTGCAAAACCAGATTGTAGGTTAAGCACCACTGACTAGCAGCACCTAAGAAGGCTTAAGTAACTCATCATTAAAACACACACACACACACACACACACACAGAGAGAGAGAGAGAGAGAGAGAGAGAGAGAGAGAGAGAGTTAAGACAAGAGGGACAGAAATCAGAGCTTTCTTAACCATAAACACAGACAGATCAACATTCTGAGATCTGTTTAATATACATCGCCATGAGTGATCAAATGTGTCAAAGAGATTTATCTTAATTGTGGACAAATACTCTGGATGAAGCCCATGGAAAACCATGAGAATTGCTTATTTGTGATAGAACTACTTCCATATTGTCTCACTTAATTCATCTCAACACACAGCTTCTGTGTATTCATTGCCATTTCTTTTGCGTGCTCTGTAACTTGTATCTCAGGTGATAACAAGAAAGACCTTGTATACAAACTACTAGCTTGAAATCTGTAGCCAGAGCAATAAGAGTAAGAAGATAAATGAAAGGCACAAGTGGGCATCAGAAAAGGGCTGATGTTTGGTGACTAGAGTAACATCAACGTGTGCAATGCCACTGGAAAAGAACCAAGGATTCACAAAACCATGTGGATCTTGGGATGGAGAGATGATTCAGTTACTAAAGTGCTTCATATGCAAGTATGAGGGCATGAGTTAGGATTCCCCACACCGATACACAAAGCCAGAGGCTGGGATGCATGTACTTACTCTAGCACTTGGTAAGACAATGGAGCCAAGTGGATCTCTGAACCTCACTGACTTTGTTGAGAGAGAGATCCTGACTCAAAAAATAAAGTGGGGTATCAGTGAGATGGCTCCTTGGGCAGAGGCATTTGTTGCCAAAGCTAGCAACCTAAGTATAAGACCTACATGGTAAAAGGAGAGAATTCACTCTCAGAAGTTGTCCTGTGAGACACACACACACACACACACACACACACACACACACACACAAAATCAGTAAATGAAACAAAAAATTTTAAATAAAGTGGAGAGTAACTAAGAATGATACCCACTGTCAAAAATTAGTATACACAGATACTAATGAGGGAACTTGGCCTCAACATCCAGGAAAAGCAGTAGTTCTTGCTGTTGGGCCCCTTGCAGGTGTAGACAGATACATTATACGTAGATATTTCCTCAAGCAACTCAAAAGTGGACGACTTTATCTGGACTTGATGGACTCAGATCTAGGGAGCTAGGAGTTGCAAGTTCTGCCATGAGGCAAGGTCAGAATCCCTGATATAGAATAAGGTATATGGAATCAGCAGGCAAAGGTGTTTGCCACCAAGCCTAACAACCTGAGTTCTATCCCAAAAAACTCACAAAAACTCCCACAATTGGTTCTCCGACTTCTACATGCACCGTGTGGTATGTGTGTGGCCAAAAGAAAGAAAGAAAGAAAGATCACAGAATTTACTCCTACTGTCTAGCATTATAGGTCCTAATTATCATTGACAGGCTGTTCTGTACCCTGAATGTCCGTCTGTCGAGGTATTTAGGTAAGGACCTTGGTATGAAAGACAGTCTCTCGTCTGCCAAGGCTGGTTGGGTACAAAGTTAAAGATCCTGGGTTAGGAAATGCAGATCATGCAGTCCCTCCTAGAGAATACCATACTAAGCCCCTCCTGTAGAAAGGACAGAGCAGATGAACTCAGGTCCCTCTTGACCTCTACCTTCATGGATTTTGTGGGACAGAAAATGGGACCCCATGTCTGCTCAGGGCTAGGGCCACTGGGCAGGGCAGACATGGTGAGTTTGACTGTTGCAACCCCACCAAAATGCTGGGCAGTCAGACTGGGATCTCACTCCGGGGGTGAGGAAAAGGCACAGTCTGGGATTCCTGCAGACCTGCCAGAGTCGGTCTCTGACTCTTGGGCACCACAGACACTGCTGGGCACCATGGAAGAGCAGGTTCTTGAGTCTCTGGGATGCACAGAGGCCAGAGACAACAGGTTCTAAGTCTCAGACATCCCAGACACTGTATGTTGAGGAAGAACTGAGAACAGGTGGGAACCCTCAGCTAGGCTCTGGCCCAGGGGCCAAAGGGAAAAGGGTAGGAGGAGAGCTCTGTCAGGTTACCTTGGGGAGGAGAGAGTCTGGATAGCTCCACAGACTGCTTGGTTTGGCAAGGGGCCATGGATGGCACAGTTCTTTAGTGGAAGACCTGTTTCATTGCTCCAGCAATCATCCTGATGAGCAGACACGGTCCATGGTTTTAAGGTGTTTATTATAGAAAGGCAGAGAGAGAGAGAGGTGAGGAGAGTGGGAAAGGAGAGACCAGCCATGACCACATGAAGAAGGTGGAAGGAAATGGGGATAGGGGGAGCAAGAGGGCAAGAGAGAAGCAAGAGAGTAAGAGAGCAATAGAGCAAGGAGGGGGCAAGCAGCTCCTTTTATAGTGGGCTGGGGCTATCCTGGCTATTGCCAGGTAACTGTGGGGAGGAGCATACCTGGCTGTTGCCAGGTAACTGTGGGGGTGGAGTCCAGACAGAATACCAGGAGCTTGGGGCATTGCCTACTCCACTGGTGGCCACACACCTCTCTGCAGGGGGCTGTGGGAGGCTCTAGCTGCAACCAGAGCCAGGAGCCCAGGAGGCATGGCCAAACTCCTACTTTTCATGAAGGCAGAAGTCACCACTCACCAACCAAGTCTCTGGGGTTCCAGGCCTGTGCTTGACCCGGAACTAGGCTGTCTGTGCACACAGTTCACCACCCCACAGGATTTAATAACATTGGTCTTAGTTTAATGACTTCCTGACCCAGTTCAATATGGAGAGGAGTCCTGTGTTGTATGTGAAGGTAAAAGTTCTATATGAGGAAGGTGTAAAACAAGTACTCCAGAGGAGGCCACCTAAAGCCTCACCTTGTCTGTAGGCTCTGGGAAGCCATGGGAAAAGCAATTAGAATAAAGTGAGTGCTTCATTTCCTCAACTAGAGGTAGCATACCCCACCAAAAAAAAGTGCTAGTTGTACATACAGATGGATAAAGCCCCGTTCTTCAAAGAAAGATTTAGTCCTTGATAACAAAGTGAGAACACTGATTAAGATGAAGCCGTTCTTCCCAGCAAGAACTGGCTACATCAAGAACCATTTTATACTCAGTTCCTCTCATAGCATTTGAGCGAGGTAAAAAAAAAAAAAAATCAAGGTTAAAAGGAAGTGCCTCAGATCAGCTGTCAGAGGTTTCTAAGTTCCTGCCAAGGAGCCAGAGTGACCCCCTCAGGACTGTGAGAACAATGGAAATATCTTTACTACTCGGCAGTCGGAGATCAATGATAGCTCAGGCCAGTTGAGATGAACATTGGTTCTTCCTAAGGGTACTGAAAAATTGAGAGGCTAGAATGAGTGACTAAGCCTCCGAAGAAATCAGGGCTGTTTTCTAGGAGGCGCCTGAGTGGGAGTTGAGATGGGCACCTACCCAGAGCATGAAACCTCACCAATCTTGCTTCCCTGCCAGACTTGAAAACACCCAGGAGGTGTCTCATTCCGGTAACTTCTAGTTTTAAGGATGGTAGGTTAGGTAAGCTGAGGGGCAATTCCCACATCCTTCCTGAGTGAGGACGAGCAAAGCCAGCAACCTCAGCACATCAGAGGTTCAGGTAATCCAGACCTTGTTACTCAAATGTACGGGTGCTTAATAGGTAGGAATAGGAGTTACTATGAAAACATTGAACAATGTAGGGCTCATCCACTCCACATTAGCTGGGACCCTGCATGGAAAAGACTGCAAATATATCCACACTGATCAACTTGGACAAAACTCAGGTCTAAATGGATCAAAAACCTCAACATAAAGTCTGATACACTCAACCTGATAGCAAAGAAAGTGGGGGATAGCCTTGAACTGATCAGTACAAGAGGATAAGACTTTCTGAACAGAACACTGATAATGCAGGTACTAAAATTAACTTAATAAATGGGACCTCATGTAACTTTTAATTTTTTCAAAGCCTATTTTAATGATGTCCCTTAAATGCTTTAACCTCCCTTTTAGCTCACCACCCACCAGAGGTAGTGGAAAAGAAAGGATACATGGAAAGTGGACCTGTTTAGAAATGGTTCTTTGGAGCAGCTCTCATCTGTATTGTCTGGAAACTGGCAGTTCAGTTCACAGGTCAAAAATGGCAGTTCCATCTACCTGCAAGCACCTCACAGATATACCAGCTGTCCAGTTACGTAAAGTTGGAGTAACAAACACAAATCAGCAGTGGTGGCACTGCCTAACAGAGACAGACAGGCCTCAGCCAAATTGGCACAAGTCAGTAGGAGGGAGCAGGAATGACAGGAAATATTCTCGGCTCTGTCACTCTCAGTGGAGCAAAGATCAGCAAAAAAGCAAAACCAAGAAGCATTTAGCTATGTAAGCAAGCTGAGCTCAGCCTCCCTCACTGTCCATAGAGTTCTTTTTATACTCCCTCCAAACATAATGTGTCCTACACATGCTTTGCCTCACTCAGCACGTGAGTCTCAGCTGATTTCACTCTGCCAATCAGCCCAAGTCTGAGGAAGTGGCAAGAAGCCACAGCAATACCACCAGAAGGTGTGTGTGTGTGTGTGTGTGTGTGTGTGTGTGTGTGTGTGTGTGTGCCTTTCACTCTGTGGAGTTCCACAAATGGAGCTCAACTACACAGTGTAAGGAAGAGCAATACACCTGTGTTGTTAGCAAAGAATCCTTCATCACATGTCCTTTCATCTGTGTCTGATTCGGCAAAATGGTTCTTCATGAGCTTGCCTTAGCCTTTTGCCAGTGTCCACTTCAGGGAAACACTCTTTCACATGTTTGCCCCAGCAAAACACCACCCAACACAACTGACTTTTCAAAGAACCCTTAAGTTTCCACTTCAGCTGCATGAAACTAAAAAGCTTCTGCAAAGCAAAGGAGACTGTCATTCAGACAAAGTGGCAGCCTACAGAATGGAAAAAAGGTTTTCACCAATTACATATTCAATAGAGGGGCAATGTACCAAATATAAAAAGAATTTTGAACACTGGACATTAAGAAAACAAGTAACCCAATTAAAATGAGGTACAGGTCTAAACAGAGAATTCTAATAGAAGAAACTCTAATGGCTGAGGAACATTTAAAAAAAATGTTTGACATCCTTAGCCATCAGGAAAATACAAATCAAAACTACTTTGAGAATTCATCGTACACTGGTAAGAATGGCTAAGATCAATAACACAAATCACAGGCCATGCTCGCTAGGCTGTGGAGCAAGCCCAACACTCTTCCATTGCTAGTGGGGATGCAAACTTGTACAGCCACTATGGGAATCTGTATGGCTGCTCCTCAGAAAGATAGAATTCCATCTACCTCAAGATCCAGCTAAACCACTCCTGGGCATATACCCAAAGGATGTTCCATCCCACCACAAGGACACTTGCTTAACTATGTTTATAGCAGCTTTATTCATAATAGCCAGAAACTAGAAACAGCCTGGATGCTTCTTAACAGAAGAATGGATAAAGAAAATGTGGTGCATTTACACAATGAAATATTACTCTACTATTTTAAAAAAATGGCATTATGAAACTTGCAGAAAATGGATGGAACTAGAAAAAAATCATACTGAGTGAGGTAACCCAGACTCAAAAGATAAATATGCTAAACATTTGCTTATAAGTTGACATTAGCTGTTAAATAAATGATAACCAAGCTAGAATCCATAGAACCAGAGAGGTTAGGTATAGAGTAAGATACTGTGTGGCATGTGGATCTCACTGGAAGGAGAATATATATATATATATATATATATATATATATATATATATATATATATAGTGAACTGGGTACAGGGGAATAGGAATGGGAGGATCAGGTGGTGAGTAGGAGGAGATATGAGATTGAGGAAGAAAATTAAGGGGAGACAGCTAGAATTGAGGAACATTTGAGGGATAGTATAGAAACCTAACACAGTGGAAGCTTTCTGGAATAAATAAAGGCTTTCCTAATGACATCTTTAAAAAGTGAGGGAAATGGAGTCCTAACTGGCCATCTCTTGTCACCAACTGAAGCTTCTAGTTCTGGGGTTTGGTTATATCCAACTGGGTTGTTGGCCAAAAGGGTCCCATGGAAATCTTCAAACAACCCATGCTATTGCCAAGACAGTAGGTTGCTCTCTGCAAACTGAAAGCAAAGCCCATTGCTGAAGACAACATCCATACAATTTATTGATCATGGACAGGTCAAGCTAATACCTACATAGCACCCTTGCTCCTATATTCTAATGTCTTTGGTACAGGCTATCAAAAGAGAAACATAAAACCAGCCCAGCCACAAAACTTTTCCAACATGGAAGCAGTTTTGTGAAGTTTCCTAGTTTTACAGAACAAAGGACCAACGTAACTCAAGGCAAGTTAAAAATACATGGGCAGATACATCAGAGAGGCAGGTACAACAAGATGGGGAAAGCTTTTTCTTAGGCCTCAGATGCTATCTGACAATATTCTTAGCTTTTGAGTGGGTGGAAGCTAGTGGCCTGCTAAGTTAATAGATTCCAAAAAGCTTTTATCTATTAGTCGCACGCTGTTGGTTTCAACAGAGTTTGGCAAGATACTAACACTAGCCCCAAATCAGGTAATTAGCTGGGAACCAATAGCATTCCAACCTCTCCATATCACTGCAATTCTGGGCATGCTATCAGTCTCTGTACACATAGCTTTTGACCACTTGATCCTGTTCACAGCTCCCTTCCCATTGAACAAGCATCACATTTTGCATGTGATGGGGGAGCTCATTGTTCATTAAATATAATAAGGTCCCTTGCACCTAAGAATGCTCCTTTCCAGTATCTGATGTACATGAGGCTGAATAGTGGCAGGAGGGCAGTCTTTAGGAGAGAGGAACAACTGTTAAAGGCTATTAAGAGAGAAACCGATTGGGAAAGGATCTTTACCAATCCTAAATCAGATAGGGGGCTGATATCCAATATATATAAAGAACTCAAGAAGGTGGACACCAGAAAATCAAATATCCCCATTAAAAAGTGGGGCACAGAGTTAAACAAAGAATTCTCAACCGAGGAATACCGAATGGCTGAGAAGCACTTGAAAAAATGCTCAACATCCTTAATCATCANGGGAAGAGAGGCCCCTAGGTTATGCAGACTTTATATGCCCCAATACAGGGGAACGCAGGGGCCAAGGGGTGGGAGCGGGTGGGTAGGGGAGCAGGGCCGGGAGGGGGGAGGATATAGGGAACTAGCTGGATAACACTTGGAATGTAAATGAAGAAAATATCTAATAAAAGTAGGAAAAAAAAAAAAAAAAAAAAAAAAAAAAAAAAAAAAAAAAAAAAAAAAAAAAAAAAAAAAAAAAAAAAAAAAAAAAAAAAAAAAAAAAAAAAAAAAAAAAAAAAAAAAAAAAAAAAAAAAAAAAAAAAAAAAAAAAAAAAAAAAAAAAAAAAAAAAAAAAAGAGAGAAACTCTTGGATCACAGCAAAACTATTAGCCATCATAACCCACAGCTGACTGGCTTTTCCTTATGCATTCTGTACCTGACATAACATTTTCACATGGCATGCATAGGATGATCAGACCTAAAAATCAAATCAAATCACTAAGAACATAGTTTTTCCTAATGGAGGGAAGATAACAGATAAAGGAAACATGTGTTTTAAATTAAAAGGTGTCTATATTTTTAAAACAAGATTGACTGTATGTTCCCCTAATATTCATGGTTATTTGTGTTCTATGAAGTATCTTACTTATGCTTAAATGGGTAGAAATGGAAATAAGACTCTGGAAAGGGTCACTGTAGTATTGTGCATTTTTAAACTAGTGAAATATGAATATTGTTTAATTGATTTTATAGGACATTTTAGAGATTAATGAAGTAAAAAACATCAGTATTTAAAGCATAAAACATCATGAATGTTGTTGTTATTAGACATTGATGTCTTTTGTATAGTTTGGATAAGAAGAGTTAACGCAAATCTTTGGGTAGTTCTAGCTAGAGTAAATGGAGTTAATGTTTGATTTAAAGGCTAAATGTTTCTTGATAGCTAGAAAAAAAAAAACAATTAGGATTGGCCTAGTGATTTTCAGAGACTCCAGTTATGTACTAAGAATCTACATGTAAGTATATTTCCAAGCTCTGTGTGGTTCCACTGGTTTATGTGTTTATCTTGGAACACATGCTGTGTTCCTTTAATCACGATAGTCTTAAAATAAGCTCCCATATCTGAGAAGATGCATCTCTTCATCCCACTCTTTGTAAAAAGGTTCTTTCCTCTTATTAGCCCTTTACACTCTTCCAGAGCAAATTTCCAATCAGCTTATCAGTTTCTAAAGATGTCATAATTTCATGGCTACAAATTAAACTATAAATTTCAAAAGCTACTGAGTTGTCTGATCCACATGTGTCAAACTGCTTTACTGTTTCAGTCTTTTCATTAAAATGTTATAATGTACTCTGCATTGTTGATAAAATTGAGATTGGGGTGCATATTTGTAATGGTATTATACACAAGATTCTGCTACTTACCCATTTCTTAATTGATATAAAGGAATGTAGTATGTATAACATACATGCACAGCAATATATAACACATATAGAAGCATATATATATTACATTTCTTTTTAACAATTACTAATTGAGGAGAGAGGCAGAAAGTTTAATGGCTACTTGATTAGATATATTAAACACACACACACACACACACACACACACACACGATACTAAACACTCCTGTAATTTTTAATTCATGTATATATGGCTCAGGCTTCGATACAAACCCTTTAATCACAACTCTTATGAGTAATGATGTTGTCTGTATTCCTTTCCAGTTATGTTTCTTTCCCCTTGCCCAACTCAGAAGATCAGTAAAATATTGAATAAGAGGGATAAGTGAGCCCCTCATCTTATGATTGAACTCAAGGAGAAGACATTCAGGCTAGCCCCATAGACTATGTTTATGTAACTTTTTGTATTAGGTTGAAACATATAAAAATTAATGAATACTTTAGTTTTTTTCTACATTCTAGCCATATCATGGTAGTTCCTACCCATTCTGATGTTTTAAGACTTTGGGAATAATTTTTAAAATTATGAATCATACCAATTTCTTTCAAATATTTTTCCACCTTACTGAGTTAATATATTTAAATCTTTACCTATTCATGGAATGGATTATAATGATTGCTCTGCAGACACTAAGACAAGCTTGTGTTTCTCTGTAAGAAATGACATTTTCTAACAGGAGATTGAACTCTTCAAAACAAGAGATAGATTATCAAGTTTTTCCAAGAACACTCTCACAAAATGCTAATTTCTAAATAAATGCTAATTAATTTGTTGTAAGTTTTATTTTGTATTTTACAAAGGCTTGGGTGATAGCATTTCTTCTAGGCTCCACCCAACAGTTACCTAGCAACAGCCAAATATAAACCTGGCTCACTATAAAAAGACTATTGGAGAGTCAGTCTCTCTGTCTCTCTGTCTCTCTGTCTCTGTCTCTGTCTCTCTCCCCTCACCACGTGCTCCCAACCAACCTCTTCCCTTTCTTCTCTCTTCATTCTCTTTCTGTCCCTCTCTGACCCCTTTCTTTCCCACATCCTCTTCCCATGCCCTCAATATGCTTCAGTTTTTACTAGGCCTATCTGTCTTATGGCTGGTACCTCAGGGGAGGGGGTGGATACCTCAGCATGGGCCAGCTAAGGCTCCACCTCCTGCTGCATCATGCCGCTGCATATATACAAAACCAGGAGACCATGGATGGGGAATGGAATTCCTTTACATAGAAAATAAACAGAAACATTTTCTTTCACATTGCAAAAATAACCCTGTAATTACTCTATAGCTATACTGTAAATACATGGCTGGTGCCAGGCTGATATACAAGAACTTCATGCTTGGTAATTTGAAGTGATACCTTAAAACCTGTAAACTAATTGCATGCTAATTATGTTTGAGTTACATAGTAACTCCCACCTACAATCCCATGTAATATGAAGGGCATTTAATCATAAAGTTTGAGTAATAACTAATCATTGTGCCGTGTAAAGAAGTGAAACCGAATCATCTTTAAGCATGCTTGTCACACAATCACAAGTAAATATTAGGGAATGAATAGCAATGTCTTACATTAGTCATGAGCATTAACATACAAACTTGCCCTGTGGCAAGCAATTTTGTTTTATTACATAGAATTTAAAATAACAAACATCTCTGAATCTAGCATGTGAGTCAATGACTTAAGGCTAAAAATGGTTAAACATTCACCAAAAAGGTCTGCGTTTTATGAATATTTTTAAAATTTAGTAAGAATCTGTAGAAAATTTTGCTATTTTAAATTTCTACCCTATACCTATTCCTTTGATTTTGTTTAGAAACTGCAGTGTTATCTTATAATTTCCATGTGAATTTTTAAATTAATTTGTGATTTTACATGGATTAATTTTTACGTTATAGGTATACCACTAGCTGATGCTGGGGAAGGATGATTAAGCAATGTGCTTTCTCTTCTCTGAAGACTCGGAAATAGCCTTGCCAGTGCACAGCATTCATAATTTAAGACATAGGTGGAACACCACAGTGTATAAAAAGCAGTATATAAGAAAATAATATTTATTAAAATTATTTCTATTAAAAATGAAGTAAATGAAGATCTCTCAGTAATAAAAGGACAAAAAATCTACTCTTTGCAATATAAAAAAATCTGAGATATTGCATAAAGAGATGGCCTCTCAAGTGTGCCTAAAAGTGTTCACTGTTGGAAAAACAAGGTATACAAAAGTAGTGCGTAATATACATCACGTACATGACAAAGTAAGTTAGCTACAAAACTGTACTGAAATTCTACAGGTCATGTACAAAGGGAGAAGCATTGTTCAAAGTTACTTGTCCAGCTGTTATTTCTCATTAACTCATCACACCTGTTTGGTTGGTAGGACCAGCAGAACAGCACACCCCAATCCACCTTCAAGCATTTAGCAAGAGAAAAAAAGGCAAATGAATATCCCAATTAGAATCATGCCGTTCAGGAGAAAAGGAAAACTGGTCAACTGCCCTGGAGCATCGTCCATCCCTCCATTTTCTAGGTTCCTGGGAATTCTTTGAAAGTGGCTCCCTTGCAGTGAATAAAATTAGCATTTTATAAGAGTGCTGTGGGAAAGATTTGATAATTCATCCCCCTTTGTTTTGAAGAGTTGAATCTTCTGTTAAAAGATGATTTAAAATTTGAATGTGATAAAGTGTGACAAACTCACTCCAGTCATGTGCAATTTTTATCTCACTCTTGAAATGATCTTTGCCATGTAATCCTTTGTTTTTAATTGCTGGTATTTTAAAATGTAATTTTCTGCTGCTAAGAGTAATCCTCTTTCTTGCTGGAGTTTCTAAAGAAAAGAATCGGAAATCAATCGTTCTACTAATGTAAATTTGAGGTTAGTTTTAAATTGTAGCAAAACAGATTTTTGATCATTTGCTTTATTTTATAGTTACTGTGATTGAGCATTGTAAGAATTTGGACAATACACAATACAGTATTCAACTTTTTAACATGTTTTGTTGTTGGTGGGGTTTTTTTTTGTTTTTGTTTTTTTGGGGGTTTTTTTTGTTTGTTTTGTTTTTGTTTTTGTTTTTTGTTTGGTTTTGGTTTTGGTTTTGGTTTTGGTTTTTGGTTTTTGGTTTTTTGAGACAGGGTTTCTCTGTGTAGCCCTGGCTGTCCTGGAACTCATTTTGTAGACCAGGCTGGCCTCGAACTCAGAAATCCGCCTGCCTCTGCCTCCCGAGTGCTGGGATTAAAGGCCTGTGCCACCACATCTGGCTTTTAAAATGTTTAAAAAAATTTTAAGTACAATGAGCTTTTATAGTTTCATCAGATTTTTGTTACTTTTCTGGAAGTAAAGTTTTTAGCAAGGCATGTCTAGTTTTTACTAATCCCTAATTTTTCCAATGTATCTTTTGTTTTATCAGCACTTAATATAAGTGTGTCAGTTAATTGTACTATCTGGCAGTCCTTCCATATAGTTTTTAACATATATGGGGAGGTTGTAGCATTCTTAGCATTCTAAATAAGGATAATTATTTGTTTATTAAACTCATTTTCATGGGAAACTTCTCTCTTTTTTTTATGTTCTACTCTTTTTTTAAATTAAAATGATGGTTTTTTAATGGGAACCAGAGATATGGTTACAATTAAGGTGCTCTCTCTCTCTCTCTCTCTCTCTCTCTCACACACACACACACACACACACACACACACAAATATCTATGAGCGATCCTGAATTGTAAATTTACAAAATAACAAGGGTAACACTGGGTACAGGAAGAGTTTCAGAACTTCAGGAGACAGGCTAATATGGCCTCTCCCAGCGATTCTGTCTGTGCTCGCCCCTGGAGTCCATCTTGCCAGGGCCAGAATAGGCTCTGTCCCCACTACCCAATCCCACTCTGAAGCCCCCACGGTCCCCTCCTCGGCCCCAGTAGCCACCCCGGTCATATCCTCCTCTGCCATGTAGATCATCTCCATAGTTCCCCCCATATGAGAGCCTCCTGTTCCCCGTCCTGGGCCATCTGGCTTAAGTGTTGTCCTAGTCAGGCTTTCTATTCCTGGACAAAAGAAAATGACCAAGAAGCAGTTGGGGAGGAAAGGGTTTATTCAGCTTACATTTCCACACTGCTGTTATCACCAAAGGAAGTCAGGACTGGAACTCAAGCAGGTCAGGAAGCAGGAGCTGATGCAGAAGCCATGGAGGGATGTTCTTTACTGGCTTGCTTCCCCTGGCTTGCTCAGCCTGCTCTCTTATAGAACCCAAGACTGCCAGCCCAGAGATGGTCCTACCCAAAAGGGGCCTTTCCCCCTTGATCACTAATTGAGGAAATACCCGACATCTGGATCTCATGGAGGTACTTTCCCAACTGAAGCTCCTTTCTCTGTGATAACCCCAGCCTGTGTCAAGTTGACACATGAAACCAGCCAGTACAGGTGCCTTACACTGGTTGCATTCATTTCTCCAAGAGAAGTTCATGTTCTCACATGTAGGACTAGGTCACTTCCAGTCCCCAGCTCCTTGCTGTCCTCCACCCCCACCACCTCTACTGGGGAATCCTTCATGACTGCGGCCACTACTGCCACCTCCTCCATACCCTCCATGGCTCATGGGTCCTCCTGGCCCTCAGCCTCCACGACTGTTTCCACCATCCTAATTGAAGTCAGATCGGCAGGTAGCAGATGAAACTTTAATGAGATTCTCAAAGAATTCTTTACCATCAAACCAGTCGATAGCTGCTTTAGCAAATGAGATTGTTGCCAGTTTCCCTGTCTGTTTACAAATTAATCATAGGCTGTTCAGTGTTCTTGTTTGTCTCAATAATTCCAATCTGCTTGAAGTAATCAGCCACAGATTCAACTGTAACATTATCACCTAGGCCTTGCACAAAGATAGTGTTGTCTGAGTTATCCTGTTCAGAATCATGATGAGATCCTTGATCCCGAGGACCACCAAATTTATCAAAGCCACCACGGTCACTTCTGCCCATGCCACCTATGCCTCCTCAGCCACCTCCATGGCCTCTGGGTTCATAGGCACCACTGCTTCGGTTGCAACCACTTCCATGGTCCCTGACACTGCCCCCACGATCCTGCTGGCTTCCTGCAAAGCCGCCACCACCGCCACCACTCTGGTCCTAATTGCCATAACCACCACCACCAGCAGCACCACCGCCACTCATAGAGGACTGATCTTAGCCATAGCTGCCTCCACCGCCCTCTCCACCACCTCCACTGCTGCTGTTGTACTGGTTCTGTTGTTCATAATCCTGAGGTGTGTTATAGGAGCTTTGTTGCTGTCCGTAGCTTTGCTGCTGTCCACCATAGCCATGACTGTTGACCATAACCTCCAGTCTGGGGCTGCCCATAGCTACTGCTCTGAGAACTGCCACCATAACTTCCTGAGGTGCTGCTAAGAGCTGGCTGTTGGCCATAGCCAGGGTAGGAGGACTGCTGCCCATAAGAAGATTGGGAACTGTGTCTCTTGCCATAGCCACCAGTGGAACCATATCATATCCCTGGGGAGCTGACTGAGTTCCATAGCCTGTGTTTTGGGTCTGTCCATAAGAACCATAGCTGTTCTGGCCATATCCCGAAGTGTCAGCTGGTTGGCCATAACCAGTGTAACTCTGCTGGCCATAGGGCTGATTGCTCTGTTGGGAGTAGCCCTGCCTAGGCTGGATAGGATAAGCCCATAGGTTTGAGTTGCTTGTTGGATATAGTCTGAAGCCATGTCTGAGCACAAGCACACGGGCCTCCAAGCAACAGGATTCCAGAAGACTGCTAAATGACTTAGCCCATGTTCTACTCTTATCCTGTATATCACATTTACTTTTTATTTAAAGTTCATTTGTTAAAATGTTAGTAGAAATTAATGCAAATGGCTATACCAACATAATGTACTTTTTAAGTACTTGTAATGTGAAATGTTGAATGAATAGTTTAACTCAGAAAAAAAACTATTATTTCTTTAAATATTGTAATCATTAGCCATTTTATATCTTGACTATCATGAAATTTTTGTAGGTCTGCTTCTTTCTGTTCTATTTTTTCCTATTTGTCATGCCTGAATCTTCTTGTATTTTTATTTAGTTTACTATTGTTTGTATTCCTTATACTTTCTGTTAGCATTTTCTAGCATCCTTGGATTTGTTGCTAGTGCAGAGAGAATTGGCTTTTGCTTCTATTTTAGCTATGGGCACTTGTCCAACTTGTGTAAAACAATAGATTGCTGGTATCAGGTCTTGCAGAACCCCTCAAACTGTGAATTTGAGCTGCCAATTCCCTAAACAGCCAGACTGTGGACACAGCTTTCTGCAGGCATCACTCCCTACCTTCTCCAGGAGAAGGTTCAGAGAACAATTTTCATTGCAGTCCCCTGAGAGGAGAGTGCTTTGTTAGCTCCCAGGGCTGTTGTTAGACAGAGTAGGCAGGACATGTTTGTTCTTTTTCTGAACCCATATCACACAATGACGACACTGAAGTTCAAGTTGCTGACAGTTTGGCTTAAACTGTTAATGTCAAATACCGCTATGTTGTTAGAGTTTGCTGTTATGCATTACAATTTTTATTCATTCTAGCACCTCTGTGTTCCTTTCTTGACCCGTATTAGCTCATACTGTAATTTCCAATCCAGTAGTTCAAATGGTTTTCTGAAGGAGAGTCAAGTTAGAAACCTGTCATGCCATGTTAGTAGAAAGCAAAAGCAATAATTTTATCTAATTACTTTGTAACTGGTTATTTTTCTATTTTAATGCCATTCCTACAGGAGGTGAATATAATTAGCAATACCCAGGCTCAAACAAGCTTCCCTGGAGAAGCTGAAATGGAAACAGAGAATCCTGATTTCTAGTATTTGAGAAAAGAGGGACCTGTGGCTATAGTTTAGTTGATAGAATATTTGCCTGGCATATGCAAGGCCCTGACTTCAATCCAGAACACTATAAAAAGAATGTCAGGGGAGAAAGGAAAAGAGATGAAACCCTAGTCCACCAGGATCCACCTTCCTAAATGCTAATGGAGATCCTAGGATTAACTTGATCTCCATACTATAGAGCCTCTACTATCTGTTTATTCTCTTCCCTGAAGAATATTGAGCAGTTTTCAGATTGTGCCAGTTGTTGAGGTTTGCTCTGTTGCTATATATTCAAATGCTAAATACTGCTCCCCCCTCCCCAAGATCTGGTTGCCTCAGGGGTGAGAAAATTCTCATGTACACCAAGTGGTGCTATGTAACCTTGCTCCTTAATTCAAAACTATTGATTGAATAAAGATGGCTACAGCCTCTAGCTAGGCAAAATCAAGGTAGGTGGGGCTTCAGTTCCTGAGGGGTTGGAATCTGAGCAGAGACCATGAGAGAGAAGGAGGAGAATGTGGAGAAAGGAAGACATGATGGGGTAACAGATTGTGAGAATTGGCCACGAGAGCTGGCCAGTCAGAGTAAGAGAGCCCCAGATGGAACATGGCAAGTCATATATTGGGGTTATCGGCAGGCAAGTAAACAAAATAGCTTAGAGGGTTGCTACCTGCCCAGCTCTTGTGCTATTAAGTCTTATTATAGGTATAAAGGTTGTGTGTCTTCTATCTGGGAACTAAATCATCCAAGGTGGGATAGAAACCCCAACTAATTTTTCTACAATGCCAATTCTAATTTAAGCAAGCATTCTACTTATGAGATTTGTCCTCCCAGCCTGTGTCCAAGTTTAAATCCTTCATCACTCTTTTACTAGCCAAAAATCCTAGTTCAACAATCCTAATCTAGGGGTTGTTTTGTCCAGCCTTCACCCTTCGGGGCATATGTGTCCATGTCAAGAGACTTGTTTACTTCTTTATTTTTGAAATGCTGGGAGTTGGGGGATCGAGCCTCGCTCCTGGACATGCTTCATGTCTTAGTTACCTTTCCATTCACGTGAAAAAAACACCATGACCAAGGCAACTTGAAGAAAGAGATTATTTGAGTTTACAGTAATAATCAAGAGTGGAATAAGAGGAATAAGCTCTGGAATCAGAGCTCTAACACCTTGAATCACAAGCAAGAAACAGAAAGACTAAAATGGAAATGGCATGAGTCCTTCAACTCTCAAAGCCTACCTCTAGTGACACACTTCCTCCAAAAATCTAAAACTCCCAAATAGTACCATCAACTGCGTACCAAGTATTCAAATGGAGAGACAACGGGTAATATCTCATTCAAACCACCACATATGGTAAGTGCTCTTCTAGTTATATGCCTGGTCAAGAAAGCAATGTTTTATTATCAAACTCGAGGTAAGGAATATAGAAGGTAGATGTCTGGGATGCCACTAAGCAGTGCCCCTCAACAAAGAATGATTTGCCTCCAAGGGTCTATAATGCTAAGGTTGGCATATGCTAGGAAATGATAGAAGCAAAAAGTTTTTCCCATGGGAGGATTACTCCCTCAAATAGTGTAAATTTAGGTTTGATTGTGAACCAAATGTGATTCTATTTGTTGTTGATGATGATTTTTGAAAATAGGGACTCTGTAGCCTAGGCTGGCCTTGAAGTATGGCAATACTCCTGTTTTGGGGTTGGGATTCTAGAGATGGGTCACCATGATTTGCTTGAATGCAATTGTCTAACTGGTGGTCCATCCTTGATGTAAAATCAACATGATTACATCAAATTGGCACCATTCTATGGGCTGAGAGAAGCCCTTCCCAGTAATAGTTAAGCAGTATATGCTTCATTCATTGGGGGGGGGGGGTGTATGTGTGTGTGTGTGTGTGTGTGTGTGTGTGTGTGTGTGTGTGTGTGTACTGGGAATATGTACACAGTGTGACTTGAATAAATACTAGACCAAAAGTTCCACTTTTCAATCTCATTTGTTTCCCATAAGAAGGGGGGGAAATCAGAGCAATTCAGGACAATTTAAACTGCCTCAAGAGGGAATCTGATCAAGGGTCTTTGTGGACAGCCATGTACTAATTTAACATAAATTGAATTATTAGAGTCATCTAATCAATATACATTATCAACAATTTCAGGAGACCACTTTCCTTCAGAAAAAAATTATTCACTGGCACTTGAGAAATCAAAATATTCTCTTCAAGGTGACCTAGTCAGAGTTTGATTGAAATAATTTCTAGTAGAAAAATGTATTAAATGTCAAGATTTCTGTACCCTCAAGTTTTATACCAATGTACTTTCTAAAGTCAGTAATAAGTTGTAAAGAATATATGAACCACACAGAGTTCCATGAGAGAAGCAGAAACGTGAAGCCTGATGTGCAGGGTCTGGTTTCTTACAGAGGGTAGAGGTTATGGTACTATAAGGGCAGTCAACAGTCCATGCAATGCTGTTTGCTCCTGCCTCTAATGTCACCAGCCAGAGCAGCAGCTAGAATGAAGCTATATATTGGCAGAAACGAACACAACCCAAAATCTACATCTCTTAATACCTCCAACATCAGTGCCACAGGTAACGTTCAGAAGAAGCTAGCATTGTTGCCCATGGCAGTTATGTTTGTCCCAGAGAAACCTGAGAGGACATGCTAGAATCTGTAAGAGCTATATGCACAACCATTGCCCTATGTCAACATCTATTCATGATTTAAGTAAGCTACTAGTTTATGGTAGTAGTGCATGTCAGCATTTAGGAGACTGAGATTCAAGGATTGCTGTCAGCTGAAAGCTACTCTGGACTATGTACCAAAAACCAAGCCAACCAGGGCTACTTAGCAAGGCCCCATCTCAAAAAATACTACAATTAAATTACCTGTTAATAAAATAAGAATCAGTTAATTTGCTTCCTTTTCATAGAAAAAAATATAACAACAAATAAATCATCACTATAAAATGTGGTAAATTGTTAGGTGTATCACCCTTAAAATTAGAGAAGACAGGAATTGTAATTTTTGTTATTACTTAAAATTGGGAAGGTCAAGTTACCATTAGTTATGGATAAAATGATTATTGAGTAAAAAATCCAACATAACACTTAGTTTAGGAAACCACAAATACTGCTATAAATAATAGAGATTTTTAATATATTTCTATGCTTAATATTAATATAAAGAAAACAATGTCTTGTTGTGTGTTGAATATAAAATGTCCCCAAATAGCTCTTGTTTTGACAATATATTGTCCCTAACTGGTAGTCCTTTTAAAAGAAGATGTGGGAATTATTTAAGGTGGAACCTAGCTGGATAATGAGTATTACTACAGAAAAATTCATGGAGTATATTATTTCTGACCAAATTTTTTTGTCCTCTGCTTCCTAACCCATCATGAAATGAGCATCTCCTTTCTGCCACAGGCTCCCACTACTGTAATACTCTGTCCAGGATGGTACTAAGTAATTATTGACTGAGCCTTTGTGATGGTTTGTATATTCTTGGACCAGGGAGTGGCACCATCTGGAGGTGTGGCCTTGTTGGAAAAGGTGTGTCACTGGGTGTGGGCCTAAGACTCTCACCCTAGTTGCCTGGAAGTCAGTCTTGCACTAACAGCCTTTGGATGAAGACAGAGAACTCTCAGCTCTGCCTGCACCATGCCTGCCTGGATGTTGCCATGCTCCCACCTTGATGATAATAGAGTGAACCTCTGAATCTGTAAGCCAGCCCCAATTAGATGTTGTTTTTTATAAGTCTTGCCATGGTCATGGTGTCTGTTCACAGCAGTAAAACCCTAACAAAGACAGCCTTCTAAAACCATGAGACAGAATATTATTTTTTGTTTATTTCTGATAGGTGCTTTATCACAACAATGCTAAAGTATCTAATATAGTTTCCTACAAATGAGCAACAGCCAATTTCAAGATGGATGTTACTTACAGTATCTACAGCTACTGAAAACAAATCCTAAAAAATAAACAATAGGAAATGTGAAATATTTCTCAGATTTATTTTTATTTAATTTAATTTAACTTTATTTATTTATTTGTGTGTGTGTGTGTGTGTGTGTGTGTGTGTGTGTGCGTTTTACATGTGTTCAGGTACCCTATGAAGCCAGATTTCAACTCCAGGGGATCCAATATCTTCTTGGAACAGCTTGACATAAGTAGCCAGTAGTGCCACCTGAGACCACGGTGGCATCCTGGCCTGTGCTGCCACTGAGGGCCACATCTGGGTTCATGGCTCTGCAGCAGCAAGTGTCTCTTACTACCAAAGTCGAGGCAGATATCCCTGGTATGGGCTTCCACCTGGGGACATGTTAATGTCTGGGAGCTATGCAGAACTGGCCCCACCCCTCACCTGGGCATCCTGGGAGAGCAGGCCCTGGCAGTAGGAAAGACAACCCCACCCTTACCCAGCTGCAGTACTCAGGAGAGTAGACTGCACAGTTTGGGAGTTGCAGGTGAGTGACCCTGATACAAGTTAAGGAGAGTAGGTCCCACGCAGATACCCTCCTCCTCCCTCCCTCTCGCTACCTGTAGCAGATGGGAGACCTCGTCCTGGAGTCATGAGAGCAGGATAGCTGACCTTGCACCTCAATAGCTACAGCCCTTGGGAGAGCAGGTCCTATACCTCGCCTGGGCAGCATGGTAGAACTGATCCTGGTGGCAGGGGTATATGTGAGCTGGCCCCAAGGGCATGAGCATGGGAGAGCTGGCCTTAACACTTGTCAGCCATGTGGTGACATGGGAGAGATGACCACACACACACACACACACACACACACACACACACACACACACACCCCTTTCCTTGCAGGCAGGAGAACTGTTTCCCAGGTCATCAGAGTGGGAGAGCTGGCCCTGCCCCTCATGTGCTACAGCACTTGGGAAAACAGACTCTGCACCTCACCCGGTCAGGGCAGTAAAGCTGACCCTCATGGTGTGGGGAGCGGGGAGCTGACCCTGCCTCTTTTCTCCTGGGTAGTGGCATGGACAAGGAAGAGATACCCTCCTCCACTTCCTGGTCCCTTGCCAACTAGGCAGGCAGAAAAGCTGGCCCAAGGGTCATAAGAGTGGGAGAACTGGTGACCGTGTCTAGCTACAACACTTAGGAGAGTGGGCCCTGCACCAATCCTGGACAGCAGGGTAGAGCTGACCCTGGTAGTGGAGGTTGCAGGTGACCCATCCCTGAAAGCATGAGAGGAGGAGAGCTAGCAAGCTGATCAGCTCAGATACCTGTCAGGCCCATTCCCAGGCTTTGAATTGGCCCACCCCAACATTTACGTCATTGACAAACTGCTGGAATGAATGAAGGGGCAAATCCTACAGATCTAAAACTACAGGAGCTCCATGACAGAAGGCAACAACAGGGTATCTAAGAGAAGTCCCAGTGAGGTTTCAGTATCAATAGAGTAGCAGAAGCCAGAGGCCTTGTACTAGACCAATAAGTTATTGCAACAAACAGTTGTAAGCAAAGAAGTGTAGACTATGGGACATACTGTGTCACACTACAACCTCCATAATGACTTATTTTTCTGTTTCAGGAGTTGCAAGTGTGTCAAGTGGGCACAAGGGGAGAAGAAGAGTGGAGTTGGGGTGCATAATGTGAAATTCACAAAGAACCAATAAAATGTTTTTTTTTTAAATTAGCAACCTTGTTTAGCAACAAAAAATTAAAAAAAAAAAGAGTTAGAAACAGGGTTGTAGCTTTATTATATATTAAAATATTATGAAACTATGGGTTTAAAATATTGTATGAATATAGAGATCCATTGATCACATGAAAAATTTCAGAAGTATATCTAAGTGTACATGAGTGTTTATGTCAAGAGAACATTGGAAACAGAAAAGATGATGGACCTACTGAACAATATCACTTTAATTCTTTTACATTTATTTATTTATCATATATGTGTGATCTCCAGTTCCATTCATTTTCTTGCTGATTCCATGATATACTTTCTTTACTGCTGAAAAGCATTTTACTGTGTTCTTTTAGCAGACTTCCTCTTAGCTCTTCACCTGTACGTGAGTGCCTGGGCTGGTTCCGCATCTTTGCTCTTGTGAAGAGTTCAATGATAAGCATGAATATTCAGTTTTCTATGTGGTAGGACTTAAGATTCCTTTGGATATCCAACCAGGAGTGGTATAGCTGGATCACATGGCAGTCCTACTTTTAGGGAGTTTGTTTGTTTGTTTATTTGTTTTAAGGAAGCTCTACATTGGAGCTTTGAGACTACTCAAGAGGTAAAAGGCTAAAAGGGTAAAGGAGGTATTTGCTACCAGATGATGCAAATATGATGGCCTGAATTCAATTCCTTGAATCCACATAAATATAGAAGCTGAGAACTAACTCTAAAAACCTCGTTCTTAAAACAGCAATGGCTTGCACTGTAAGATCAAGAATTGACAAATGGGACCTCATAAAGTTGCAAAGCTTCTGTAAGACAAAAGATATTGTCAACAGGACAAAAGGGCCACCAACGGACTGGGAAAGGATCTTTACCAATCCTAAATCAGATAGGGGACTGATATCCAATATATATAAAGAACTCAAGAAGGTGGACACCANCTATAGGTGGAAGAATAACCATGAACTAACTAGTACCCCCGGGGCTCGTGTCTCTAGCTGCATATATAGAAGATGATGGCCTAGTTGGCCATCAGTGGGAAGAGAGGCCCCTTGGTTATGCAGACTTTATATGCCCCAATACAGGGGAATGCCGGGGCCAAGGGGTGGGAGCGGGTGGGTAGGGGAGCAGGGCTGGGAGAGGGGGAGGATATAGGGAACTTTCTGGATAACACTTGAAATGTAAATGAAGAAAATATCTAATAAAAGTTGAAAAAAAAAAAACCTCGTTCTTTGACCTCCACATGCACGCCAGACCCTTCACATACAATAGAAATAAATAAAAGTAAAAGTTTAAAAAAAAAACCCTCCATAATGTCAGCATTTATTTCACACTCTTGGCTATGTAGATCACCTGGAATAAGATGGACTTCAGGCTACAGGTCCAAGTGCCAGCTGCACTTATCAGCTTTTGGAAAGAGTGGGCTCCATAAGGAATGTTTAAAATTCTAACATATAGTAGACTTCAGAATATACCAGGTAGCAATGATTGTTTCTAAGATTGTGTTTGAAAGGCCAGAGTAAGAGGGAGTCTCTCTCCCTATAGCTTCATTTCTGATATTCTATATGTGTACGCATGTATTACCTATTCACAAAAGAAAGGGAGTCATCAAGAAAAGGACTATCAACATGATATTAGATACACTGAGCATCAATAATCTTTACTGTATTAACCAAAAGTAAATACGACTTTGGAAAATTAGTGTTATTTGTAAGATTAGTTGTCATTAGCTACAGTGAAAACTATGAAACAATGATAAACTGCATACACATGATCATAGCATGATAAGCAGGGCCAAATTATTTATAACAAATATATTAGTGAATAACTTACTATATGTTATGGAATAAGAATAAGTTTATAACAATTGTAACTCATAAATCATGTCTGTGTAAAAAAAAAATCCAATAAGCTCTTTAGTATTTAAAACTATGTTAAGAAAATAAATAGATTTTCTCTTATAACTAACTGGTATCTCATAAGAATGTCTATGGCTATAAAAACCTTGGAAGGGACAGTATACTGCATATGTACTTGTTATCTTTTTAAATTCTTTGAGAATTTCATATATTCATCATACTTATTCCCCTTCCCATCCACTGTAGCACATTAAACCTACCAGGGACCATATCCTTAAAGAAAACTGACTTTCCCTTTCCCAGTAGCTATTAATTAACAAAAGCTCTTCAGCTAGGAACAGAACTTGGAGACTTCCTTCTATGTTGCCATGTTCAATATATCTAATACTATGCTGAAATGATAGACATTTTTTTAAGTGACCAAGTTAAGTACATTAACTTGATCAAACAAAAGGCCTTATGTGTAAGCACATGCATATAGCAGTGTTCCACTCATTTCACATTGTGTCTGGAAGAGTATGGAGAAATAAACAAAACATTTTTGATGATACTTACACTTATAAAACATATTTTTAAATGCAATATGTGCAACTGAAACTATTATTTTTCAAGACATACCAGCCAGGGAAGCAGATACACTAATTGCAGGTCTTTTTATCTTTTTCTCCTCTCCAAATTAATCCCCTAGTCTTAACCCAGCTCTGTAGCAGAACACTTGCTAAGCACCACACACACACACACACACACACACACACACACACACACACACACCTCTATCTCTACTGGATCACGCACGCAGATCTTCTCCTCCAACCTTCTTCTCCACTTATCTCATTGTCCCAGCCCCTAGCTACAGCAGGCATTGCCTGGAACTTCACCAGCCAAGCCTGCCAGAGAAGCAAGTAGGTCAATGAAGTAGGCAGGCAAGCAAGGTTCTGATCTTCATTTTCCCTCCTCTCCTCTAAATCCACCTCCCCAGTCTCATCCTAGTTCTGTAACAGACTACATGTTTTGGCCTCTCCTGATTCTCTGCCCACATTCCCAGGGGACAAGACAGATCCTAGAGAAACAGCCTGCTTTCCTTTCCCCTGTGAATACCTTCTATTCCTCCTTAACCCATCCCCGTTCCTAAGTGTCTGTTCCCAATACTCAGAAACACATTTTACAGTTAAGAAATCCAGTAGCCACATCCAGAAGATCTCCTACCAGGCAATCCACAGCCACCACACTCTCCTAAAAACCATAGAGGGCAACAGAAACCAAATACACACCCAACAAAGACAAGACCACGGATATCAGCACCTAGAATTACAATCTTCCCAATCCCAGAGGCCTAGACACCAGCATAAAAACACAATCAATGATAGCTTAGGACAATATGTCTCTACTAGAGAAAAAAGCATGTGAGCAGTTTTCTAATTTCTATCAGTCCTTAAGGCAACACCACCTCTACATGATTAATCTCTCCATAACATAATTAATTACTCTCCACTAGAGGCCTGTTTCTGCTGATGTTGTCTTTTGTCATCTTTCATGCTAATTTTGAAAACATCTGAAATTTCACATTTGTCATGTGTTATGTTTTTAAAATACCATGTATACCTGAGTTTTTTCATTCTTGAAACAAGATCAAGGCATGTATGTATATATGTGTGTATGTATGTATGTATGTATGATATTTATGGTAATAAAAATTAAAATCTTCTATTTTAATCTGATAAATTAGATTTTAATCTACAACCAACTTTTCTCTATCATGGCAATACTGGCTTTTTAAATTAGATCATTCATTGTTGTGGGGGTGCTCTCCTGTGCATTGCAGTGTCCTTGACCTCTACTAATTATATGCCAGCAGTAACTCCACTTACAACCAAAATTACTTAGACACCACTGGAACATCCTCTGGGTGGAAAAATCACAAATTCCACCTCTTGAATTTTCATATGCTGTTGAATCTTCATGATTTTCTTAAAGAATCAAACACAGTCTTTGTTATTAGATACTTGCAAGAAAATACCCTGACTTTTCAACTAATAACTGTAATTTGTAAAGCTTTCTCAGATAGCTTGAAACAAAACTAAGACAGAAAAAAACAGGTTGTGTCTTTGCCAGTCATTCACTGAGCTGACAAATACAAAGTAAGTAAGTTATTTTATTACTGTCAGTTGTCAACCTGAAGAAAATCTTGTTCTTTATTTAAGGACATCATAGTAGGGTTATTTCTTTTTCTTTTTCTTTTTTTATTCTTCTGTTAGGTTAATTGTGGCAGAAAACAACCTTCAGAGTGGTGACATAAGAATAAGAAAGGTGACATAAAGTTCTCTAAAAGATCAATCTTGTATAAAAGGTTGCAACACTTCTATAAAACAACTACATCTAATCTACATTTGTGAAAGGCCTCACATGACAAAAGTTATACTATATAGTCATGCAGGATACATTCTAGGATAGACTATCCATGTGCCACAAAAAAAATCTCAATAAATTTTATGAATATACATCTTATGAAGTATATTCTTTCTCAACTGCAACAATCATTGAATGTAATCTGGGAAATTAAACAATGCATATCTAAGTAGCCAGTTGGCCAAAGAAAATGAATTGTAATAGAAATTGCAAAATATTTTGAGATAAGTAAAAATATAGCACATCAAAAATATATGAAATACAGGTAAATGAGTCCTCAAGGGGTAAAAATGTAACATTGTCAATTATAATACCAGAAAAGAATGAAGATCTCAGAATAAAAGCCTGATTTTTCCACCCTAAGAAACTAGCAAAAAAGAAAAGGAGTTAAGCCAACCCCAACTGAAGGAAGGAAATGAAGATTACAGCAGAGGTCTAGGGTTGTAGCTGGGTAATAAAGTGCTTGCCTATCATGAGCAAGACCTTGGGTTTGATCCCCAGTACTTACATTTTTTAAAGATTAAAATAGAAAAAACACAGAACAGGGGATAGAAAAATCAAAGCAACTCAATAAAAATAAGAGTGAGCTATTTGAAAGACATTATCAAATGAGAAACTGCTTAGCTATACTACTGTCCAGAAGAAATCAGAGAGTATACAAGTAAAATCAGGACTGAAGGAAATTACATCATTACCAACCTTATTGAAATAAGAATTAAGAATGTTCCTCTGTAGGCTTAGATTTTTCAAAAGCTACTTTAATAAATGTATTTAAATGTTTTAACCTCCCTTCTAGCCCACCATCCACCAGAGGTAGTAGAAAGGAAAGGTTAATATGGCAAAGGAGGATGTGGACTTGTTTAGAAATAGTTCTTTGGATAATTCCAATCTTCATTGTCAGGATATCAGCAGTTCAGTTTACATGAATCAGCAGTGGTAGCTTCATCTACTTACAAACACCATTAATGAATCTGCAGCAGCAATTTGATCCAGGAGAAACAGCAAGGCTCTGCCAACTAACCCTAGTCCACAGAAGGAAGTGGCAAGAAACAGACAGAATAGCAAAAGAAGTTCTTTGGTGTATTTCTCTCTATGAAGTCACAACAAAAGATAATCAGCAAAGAAGGCAAGGCAAACCAATGCCACAGCATCATCAATGAAGACCAGCTTCAGCAAAGCCCAATGAAGACCAATGTAGAGTGGCAGGATGGATAAATGCCACAGTATACTCCACGTTCTGTTGTATATGATGATAGAGGAATTTAAGAAGGACATAAATAACTCCCTTAAGGAAATATAAGAAAACACAGGAAAACAGGTAGAAGACCTTAAGGAGGAAACACAAAAATCCCTTAAAGAATTACAGGAAAACATAACCAAACAAGTTAAGGAAATTAACAAAATCATCCAGGATCTAAAAATGGAAATAGGAACAATAAAGAAATCACAAAGGGAGACAACACTGGAGCTAGAAAACCTAGGAAAGAGACCAGGAGTCATAGATGTGAGCATCATCAACAATACAAAAAAGAGAAGAGAGAATCTCAGGTGCAGAAGATACCATAGAAAACATTGACACAACAGTAAAGGAAAATGCAAAATACAAAAGCTCCTAACTCCAAACATCCAGGGAATCCAGGACAAAATGAGAAGACCAAGCCTAAGGATAATTGGTATAGAAGAGAGCGAAGATTCCCAACTTCAAAGTATATATCTTTAACAAAAATACAGAAAACTTCCCTAACCTAAAGAAAGAGATGCCCATGGACATACAGGAAGCCTACAAAACTCAAAAAAGATTGGACCAGAAAAGAAATTCCTCCTGTCACATAATATTCAAAACACCAAATGCATTAAATAAAGAAAGAATATTAAAAGCAGTAAGGGAAAAACGTCAAGTAATATATAAAGGCAGACCTATCAGAATTACACCAGACTTCTTGCCAGAGACTATGAAAGCTAGACGATCCACGGCAGATGTTATACAGACCCTAAGAGAGCACAAATGCCAGCCCAGGCAACTATACCCAGCAAAACCTCTCAATTACCATAGATGGAGAAACCACAGTTTTTTCCATGACAAAACCAAATTTACACAATATCTTTCCACAAATCCAGCCCTACAAAGGATAATAGATGGAAAAAAAAAAAACCAACACACGGAGGGAAACTACACCCTAGAAAAAGCAAGAAATTAATCTTTATTCAACAAATGCAATAGAAGACAACCACACACACAAAAATAACATCAATAACAGGGAGCAACAGTCACTATTCCTTAATATCTCTTAACATCAAGGGACTCAATCCCACAATAAAAAGACATGAGCTAACACACTGGATACGTAAACAGAACCCAGAACTTCGCTGCGTATAGGAAATGCACCTCAATGTGAAAGACAAACACCTCCTCAGAGTAAAAGGCTGGAAAACAATTTTCCAAGCAAATGGTTCAAAGAAACAAGCAGGAGTAGCCATTCTAATATCGGATAAAATCAAATTTCAACCAAAAGTCATCAAAGAAAGATAAGGAAGGAAACTTCATACTCATCAAAGGTAACTCTACCAAGATGAACTCTCATTTCTGAATATCTGTGCTCCAAATGCAAGTGCACCCAGAATTTTCAACTGAGGAATACTGAATGGCCAAGAAGCACCTAAAGCAATGTTCAACATCCTTAGTCATCAGGGAAATGTGGAGAAAGGGGAACACTCTTCCATTGCTAATGAGATCGCAAGCTGGTACAACCACTCTGGAAATCAGTTTGGACATAATACTACCTACTATTCAAGGAACTGGAGAGATGGCTCAGCAGTTAAGAGTTCTGATGCTCTTCCAGAAGTCCTGAATTCAATTCCCAGAAACTACAAGGTGGCTCATAACCATCTGTAATGAGAACCAATGCCCTTTTCTGGTGTGACTGAGGACAGTAATGGTGTACTCACATACATAAAATAAATAAAATCTTTGGATTAAAAACCTCAACTCCTCTTACTAGTGAATTCTATCAAATATTTGAAGAAAAATCAAAGCTAATTCTTTACAAATTTTCCCCTCCAAACATAAGGAACCCTTCACAGTTCATTTTATGAGGTCCTGATGCTAAAATCAGACAAAGATACTACAAGAAAAAAAAAATGGAAAGGGAAACTGCAGAACTATTTCCCAAATGATTATAGGAGCAAAAGTCCCAACAAAATATATTAAACTAAATCCATCATCATATAAAAAGGCTTATACTGCAAAATCAAATGTAATATACCCCTTGGTCGAAGCTTAGGCTAACATATTGTGATGTTTCCTCTTGTTTGTTTTGAGAGGTGCCTAGGATGTTACCATGTCTATGAGGGCACTTCCACAGATGGCTACATCATGAGAGCTCTGAGCTAATGAAGAGTTTCATCAACTGAGAACATCAAATTTGTGAATGCCAGATTAGGCGGTAGTACAACTACAGAGTATGGGATGCCTACTTGGGGTATATCTTGGTCCAGCCACCTCATTACTCTTCTTGCTTCCTGAGCACCAGGAGGTGAGTAACTCTGTTCTGTCACATCCTTTTTTTGCTACAATATCTGGCTCACCACAGTCTGACACAGACAATTATGGACTGACACTTCCAAAAATTACAAAACAAAATGAGTCCTTTCTCTTTTTATTTTATGTTGTTTATGTCAGATATTTTCTCACGTTATTCAAAGCTAACACAAATCTTAAAATCAATCAAGTATGTAATATTGATAAAGAACAAAACCCCAACATGGATATTTTTATAAATGCAGATAAAACATTTGAGAAAGACCTAATAATTTATATAATAGAAACAATGAACAAATTAATAACAGAAGAGGATTCTCTCAAGATAGTGAAGTAGTATTTACATTAAAATGACAGTTAAATCATACTTAGTGATGATATACTGAGTAGCTTCTCTGCTAGTTCAGGACAAAAATAAAGATGCCTGCTGACAATACTTCTATACAGCCTTATGCTGGGGGTCCAGGGCAGAGCAGTTAAATGAGGAAAATAAATCAAAGGCATCCATATAGAAAGGAAGATGGAAGACTATATCCATTAACAGAGGATATGATTGCATGTAAAGGAAATCAGAGTGGATTCACCAAGGTTTCTATTAAAGCCAATAAGTGAATTCAGCAAGAATTCGGGATTCAAGATTACTCAAGAAAAACCAGTTAGTTGTGTTCACATACACTAGTAGTGAACAATACAAGAGAGAAATGAAGAAAACAGTCCCAAGGATAATAGGCCCAAAATACATAAAAAAAAAAAAACCTTAGGAATACATTTAATTAAAGAAATATAAGACACACTGAAAACTGCAAAATATCACAGAAAGAATTTAAAGAAGAGATCAGCATTTAAGAGCATCTACTGTTCTTTCAGAGGATTAAAGATGATTCTCAGAACCTACATGACAGGTCATAAATTTGTGACTTCAGTTCCCAGAACTCAAACGCCTTCTTCTGACATCCATGTATTCACACGCATGCATGTACTCTTTTTCTCTGACATTTTCAAATTATCCATCCTTCTATTTTCATTTTTTCTCGTGATTTGTTTGTATCGATACTCCAATTCTGATTTTTATTGGATAAATCATACATTGATGCTGGAATCATAACTAAATTGGAAGATTGCTTGCCTAGAATGCACAGAGACCTGGGTTCTATTCCCAGCACCACATAAAATGTGGATAGAAGGCTAGAGGGATGGCTCTGTAGTTATGAGTACTTGTTATTTCCCAGGTTTAGTTCTCAGCACCCACGAGGTAGTGCACAACCATCTATAACTACAGTTCCAAGACATCCAACACTTTCTTCTGATCTCTGTGCACACCCGGTAAGCACATGGTGCACACACATTCAAGCAAGCAAAACATTCATACATACAGAACAAAATAAATAAATATTGAAAACACCGAGCACACACCAGTTTTCCCAGTATTCAGAAAGTTGGAAGCCAGCGAATCAGAAGTTCAAGGTCACTTTCAGATATTTAGAAAGTTTGAAGTTTACTTGGAATAGATACACTGTCTCCAAAAACATCCCCTGTTTAAGTAACACTTGGATAATTTTAGTTTGTGTGTTTTGACTCAAAAAGGTCTTGAGTGTCCACATAATCAAACAGTAACTTGTCAGCTGGAAAATAGTTTTATAAGTACTTAGACATAATATATTTATTTATTTTAAAAATTGTGAAAATTCCTCATGTTTCCTTAAGCTAAGCATGAGCTACCTTCATAATTTTGTAAAATCAAACCCCTTATCTGCTCTGGACTAAATAGTCCCCATCATTTTATGGTCATTTTGAAATTTATCCTCCTCCTTGTTTTTATAAGGTAATTACCTTTTTCAGTCATTAATTAAACATACATGCTGACATATTTTACCAGTTTATTTGCTAACTGTTTTTTTTCACACATCCGAAGCATTCCCTCGCGTTCATCCCCCTTCTAGAGAGCATGCATAATTCAGTATTCCTTTCAACTGGTGTCTAAGAGTTGCACCATTCAGACTTTGTAAATTGTAAAATATTTGTATTTTACTTCACTCTTGAATAAGAATTATATGTGCATAAATTTCTAGCTTGGATATATTGCTTCATTGTCTCCTTGCAACCGTTGCTAATGAAAAGCCTGCTCTCTCCCTAATTATTCTCTTATATCTGTCTTTTCTACTTGGTAGCTCTGTAAATATTTTCTCTCTATGCCTGCTGCTCTTCATTTGTGTTTCAGTATTGTCAAGTGATGTGTATTCTTTGATTTATTCTGCTCAGTCTTAAAGTGCTCCTTGCGCTGAAGATTCATACCTGTCATCAATTATAGGAAAAGTTTATAGCCATTTACTTAAATATCACTAGCAATTTAGCTTCTTAGACTTTTTTTCTTATAGAATACACATTGTATCTAAGCATTGTTACAGCTTAAATTTTTTGAAAATCTTGCTATGTAGCTGAGCTCCTACTCCAAATCTTCCTGCCTCAACCTCCAGAACAGTCCACCACTTCACCCCAAATCTGTGTGTTTTTCAATCTATCTCCATGGTAGTTTTTCTATTTGATATTATTATCTCTGCACAGTATTATGGATGAATTCTTCAAATGGCTTTGTAGTTCACCAATTCCCTATTCGAATGTGTTTAGTTTTCAGTTTATCTATTGAGTCCTGGTGTTGGACTGATGGCTTCATGGTTAAGAGCTCTTCCAGACCCAGGTTTGACTCCCAGCACCCACATGGCAGCTCCATCACTCTAGATCCAGGGGGGTTTCTGACCTCCGTGGACACTGCAAACATGTGATGCACAGACATATATTATATATGCAGGCAAAACACTCACATAAATAAACTTAAATACAATTCTATTTATTGCGTACTGTCAGTAATTATATTTTCATTCTGATTTTTAGTATGCAAAGTGCTCTTATTATTTTATAATTTCTTCTTGTGAAAATTTATATTTTCACTCTATCATCTTAGCTATACTGATGATGCAATCTTTGTAAGCTTTAAGCAAACTATTTTACTTCCATCTTGAGTGAGTTCCTATTCAAGCATGTACACACACACTTGTGTGCAAGTGCACACACACACACACACACACACACACACACACACACACACACATGTTCAGAAGCCAGAAGTCAACTTCCTCGAGCACTCTTCATTTTGTTTGGGGGATAGGACCAGTCACTGGCCTACAACTTGCCAAATGGGCAAAGCCAGCTGTTCAAAGAGTCCCAGGGAAGCACATGGCTTTTGTTTAATGTGGGATCTTAGGTTAGAATGCAGGTCTTTGTGCTTCCATGGCAAGCTCCCTATCAGCTGAACTATCTCTTCAGCCACTCATCTAATCTTTAAGAGAGATTTCTCTCCTCCTCTCTTTCCTGTTGCTGCTTCTACTTCTCCAGCATATTTTTGTTGGCTTGTTTTTGTTTTTTATTTTGTTTTGGGAGCTGGGTTTTCCCTGTGTTGCTCAAGCTGGCCGCAAACTCCTAAGCTCAGTAGATTGTCTTGCTTCAGCCTCTCAAGTAACTAGGACCACAGATGTGGACCATCATGCCTACTGGCCAACAATTTGTCCACACTTTAACAAGTGGGTAATGATACAGAACCAGCTCCAGCCTCATGATTGTCTCAGCTTTTGTAGCTCCAGTCACTAAGCCTGTGGACACTTGGAGTCCATTCTGGGTTCAAAGCTGCCTATGTCCTCTTGGCCCTCAGAGGCCCAGCAATGAAATACAGTCTGGAAGGCACAACCCTGGGTTCTTCCCTCCATCTTTATTTCTTTGTCTCCTCCTTTCTGGATAGTGTGAGAGAGAACATTTGACATCTATTTTTAAAGACTGGCGGAACTTTGTGGCACTGCACTAGGTAACACTCAGCATGCACAGTGGGCCTCCGTAAACTAACAGAAAAGTAGTCAGGTTATCCAGAGGGGGCAGAGGTGTCAGGATTTTAAAGCCCAGGATGGAATTTTGCTTGTAAATAACTAACTGATTTTGTGTCAGGCTCTTTGGGCACACATGGCACAGAGAGATTTTTAACTGTTTCTTCCTACCCTCTTTTTGGTATGAGGATAGATCAAAGATTCAATAAATCAATATACTTTTAGGAATGTCAGAATATGAGAAAACATTCCAAGGACTTAAAGAAAAGCCAGAGCTAGGGGTGAGGGAAAGAGGAAGGGAAGGTAGGAAAGGCAAATAAATAGAAGAGGGCAGGGAGAGGAAGCTGATAGGAAAAAAAATGAGGTGGGGGATAAAGATGGGAAGGGAGAGAGGAAAAGACAGAAGCAGAGCCAGAGATAGAGAGACGGGGAAAGAAAGACCACAGGAAAAACATACAAGAGACTATCAAAAACACTGCTAAATAAGAAAAGCTTGCAAAAATTACCATGGCTGTGTTGAAATCAGTCCATTTTCTTGCTTTTAAAAATGAAAACAAAGGACATAACTTTATGTGTAGATGCAGTCCATTGCTGAATCTGTGGAGGGGAAAACCCAGAAGGGAGGAAGTAGTAATGTTCCTTTCACTAATGACTAATGTTCTCATCACTGGAATGATTCTTCCAAGCTGGAATTGGAGGGCTGTTCTACCCTCGCCTGCCCGTTGCTGAGCACAGATAGGGAACACTCCCACTGCCTCTGGTCGCTTCTACCAGCCAGGCAGATTTGATTGTCTCTTCAATAACGCATCCATCCACAGCCTTATAATAGTTTTTTATCCTGAGTAGCACTAATTGCCTTTCGGCTGAGAGCGCACGTAAGGCATTGATTGATGACACTGCAGTCAGCAGCAGCCAGAGGAGTCTTGGCTGACACACACTTCCCTCCTGGCCAATATAGCAGGTGAGGTTATTTGAGATTCACTCAGTGACTGAGGTGCTGGGGAGAGTGAGCCCTCATCTGCAAACTAGAAGTTAGGTTAATAGGATGAACCATGAAGATTAGCCCCATCCTCAATGCCCTTGGAGTTTCCCCTTTGGAAAACTTTAGTGAGCTATTAGCATGAGGCCAAATGTCTGCTCTTCTCCAGGTGTGCCTCCATTTAAGAAGACTGTGCATGCAAGTGTTTGATTTGGGAAGTATTGATAACACAGGTAGGGGAGTGGGAAGATATGAGACGGCAAGAAGGCAGATGATAAAGGATGCTCTGTCAAGCCAGCTTCCACTGTGAACAATGGCCCACGGGGAAATGGTATGAACTCCACAAGCCCGAGAGGTCTGTGAAGCTCCTATAGCACCTGCTCAAAGGCCTTAATGGAGCCAGGGAGGCTTGTTCATTTACTGAGCTCGTCTGGGAGAGCTTTCCATTTCTAACATTTTGTAGCAGGTGCTCATTCAGTACAGCTCAGCAGCCCCTTTTGAGCTGCTCCTGAATGAATCCCAGAACTTAAATTGAACTTTACCATTTTATTTGCTACGCAACTAACCAGCCAGACAGAAAGACAATGAACTTCTCTTAACTCTCAGGTCCTTTTTTTTTTCAACCTGTCATCTGTCAAATGGAGATGAGCCTGTTCAGCATCCACGCCCCCACACACACCCTCCACCACCGAGGAATGAAATGAACCTCAACATCAATATATAATAATATATATCAGGAATGTATTGGTCACTGTCACAATATACCTTACAGATGCAATTTAAGGGAGTCCATGCTGGCTCACAGTTTCAGAGAGTCCCATCCATTATAGTGGTGTGTGCCTGGTGGTGAGAGGAGCTTGGGCCGTGTGGTGGTTTGAATGAAAACGGCCCCATAGATACATAGGGAGGAGCACTCTGAAGGTGTGGCCTTGTTGGAGTAGGTGTGGCCTTGTTGGAGAAAGTATGTCACTGCGGGTGAGCTTTGAGATTTCAGGAGCTCAAGCCAAGCCCAGTGTCACTTTCTCTCTTCCTGCTACCTGTTGATCCAGATATAGAACTCTCACCTATTTATCCAGCACCATGCCTGCTTGCATGCTACCATGCTTCCCTCCAGGGTGATAATGGAGTAAACTCTGAAACTGTAAGCCAGCCCCAATTAAATGTTATCCTTTATAAGAACTTCTGTGACTATGGTGTCCCTTTACCAGCAATAGAAACCCTAACTAAGACTGGCCATGGTGGTGGAAGCATGCGTAGCTTGTTGACATCTTGACTGATCAAGAAGCAGAGAGTTCACGCTGGGGCAAGACGCAAATGTCACTTGCAAGGCCTGCAGATGCCATCTGCTCCTGCTAGCTGGGCCACAGTCCCAAAGGTCCTACAACCTCCAAAAAGGTATCACTCCCACATGGGGATCAAGCATTCAAACACATCAGCCTATATGAGAGTTTACATACAAATTGTAACAAGGAATTAGTAAACTTTTCCTACAAAAGTGTAGTAAACATCATATGCTTTTGCAGACTCTGTAGTGTCTGCCACAGCTCATCATCCCTGATGTTATAGCAGGGAAAAAAGAGTCTAGACAATTGTTAACCTATGAGAATAGCTGTATTCCAATAAACTTAAATGTATAAAATAAGATGGAAAGCTACCTACCCATTAGCTGTGACCTGCCAACTTCCTATATACACAAAAGAGCTTGGTAAATGTTAGTGCTTTATACATCCTTGGGATTATTTCTTTCACACTCAATAAGCCACCGAACTTACTCTATATTGGCTCATTACTCTCCCTCACAACAGTGCCTGCTAGCTGAGTACCTGTTCTCTGAAAGGCATGATGCCAGCTCTGAAGGTACCTGGGGGGGGGGGGGATTCAGTGCTAAGAAGACAGACACAACCCACACCTGACACCTTGAAAGAACATCTGAACCCTGTCCCTCTGCCAGTCTGTGCCACTAGTGATCGCCTACAATTCTGACAAAACCTCATGCCCAGCATTAGTTAAGAAATACAAGCTTCACCTTATATTTGCACTGCTCCTTCCTAGGCCTCCAGAAAGAGCCTTAACGATGGTTCATATGCCTTTATGTGTTTGCCAAGTTCACAGATAAAAGCACTTAACGGAGATTGAAGCCACTGTCATTTTTTTCTGTTCTTTTTTTTTAATTTTTTATTAGATATTTTCTTCATTTACATTTCAAATGCTGCCCCGAAAGTCCCCTATACTCTCCCCAACCCACCCAAAACTACTTCCTGGCCCTGGCATATGATCTTCACAAGACCAAGGGCCTCTCCTCCTATTGATGGCTGACTAGGCCATCCTCTGCTACATATGCAACTAAAGACACAGCTCTGGGGGGTACTGGTTAGTTCATATTGTTGTTCCTCCTATAGGGTTGCAGACCCCTTTAGATCCTTGGATATTTTCCCTAGCTCCTTCATTATGGGCCCTGTGTTCCATCCAATGGATGACTGTGAGCATCCACTTATGTATTTTCTAGGCAGAGGAATGGATACAGAAAATGTGGTACATTTACACAATGGAGTACTACTCTGCTATTAAAAACAATGAATTTATGAAATTCTTGGGCAAATGGATGTATCTGGAGGATATCATCCTTAGTGTGGTAACCCAGTCACAAAAGAACTCACATGATATGCACTCACTGATAAGTGGATATTAGCCCAGAAACTTAAATACCCAAGATACAATTTGCAAATCAAGAAGAAGGAAGACCAAAGTGTGGATATTTTGTTCCTCCTTAGAATTGAGAACAAAATACCCATGGAAGGAGTTACAGAGACAAAGTTTGGAGCTGAGACTGAAGGAAAGACCATCCAGAGACTGCCCCCACCTGGGGATCCATCCCATATACAACCACCTAACCCAGACATTATTGCATATGCCAGCAAGATTTTGCTGACAGGACCCTGATATAGCTGTCGCCTGTGAGGCCAGTGTCATTTTTTTACTTGGACTTATCTCTTTTACCCTGGAGGTTCTTCAATCTTTTTTAAAAATTAATCATTTCATTCATTTACATCTCAAATGATATCCCACTTCCAGGTTACCCCCCCCACCAACTCCCCATCCCACATCCATCCTCCTCCCTCTCCTGTGCCTGCTTAAGAGTGCCCCCCGCCCCCCCCCCACACTCTCTAGCCCTACCACTCCAGCGTCCCCCTACTCTGGGACATCAAACATCCCCAGGACCAAGGCCCTCCACTCCCATTGCTGCCAGGTAAGGCTATCCTCTGCTACGTATAGATCTTTACCAACCCTTTGAAACAGCACTGTAAGCTAACAGAAAGTCATTCTAAACTCATTTTTAGAGATTCACTTATTTTTATCTTAGGTGAGTGGTTGTTTCACCAACATGTATGTCTGTGCCCCATATGCATACAGTGTTCACAGAGGCCAGAAAAGGGCATTAGGTCTTCTTAGTTAGAGACTGCAGTCAGCTGCCATATGGATGCTGGGAACTGAACTCAGGACCTCCTCAAGAGCAACAAGTGCTCTTAACAACTAAACCACCTCTCCAACTCCATTCTAAACTATTTATGATAGACTCTGACTTTGGGGGTATGGTCTATTGGGACCTTCTGGTGACAAGACTCCTTTTGAGAGGCAAGAATTAAAAAATATTAAATAATGATTTACTATGGCTCTTTGGTGCTCCTGTGGCCAAAGCCATGAAGGACTGCTATTAACAACCTTAATAAAACTACCAAGAACCTTGGGAAAGCATCTGTCAGATAAGAGTAACAACAACAACAAAAAAACCTGGTATTTATGTCTAACCTGGAACAAGGATTCTGGAGACAATAGTTGATACCATTGTCTCCTGGTACAATCCTTAGGGAGGAACCCAATCTCCCTCTCCCCTTACCCTCCCCCTTACCCTCCCCCTCCCCCTCCTCCACTCTCACAATTCTGTCAACCACCCAGGAGTAATCCAGTTGTTTTTCTCTAGAGACATTTCTCTTCTTGGAAAATTTTCTGCTTCTATTAGCATAAAGAACAGGCTAAAATGACTGAGGTCTTCATGAGAATTTAGAAAATACAGTCACATTTAGTATACAATAATAACCATTTTATAGTGGAAATTTTGCTGAAATTGGGATTTACATGTGGTTGACTACAGGTAATTGTGCACCTTTTCTTCTTTATATAATATCTCCTTGTTTATCCAAAGATTATAGTACCCAAACATCCTCCAATAATGTGCACTAATAAGAGGAAAAGGAAGTCATGATGGAGTACTTAAAGGTATACACCTGTAATCCTAGAACTTTGGAAGCAGAGGCAGAAGGGTTGCTGCAAGTTGAAAAGTTGAAGGCCCATCTGAATTATATAATAAGTTGAAGGCCAGAGAGAGGAGGAGAGAGGAGAGAGAGAGAGAGAGAGAGAGAGAGAGAGAGAGAGATTGGATATAGAAGGGAAGGAAAGAGAGGGAGGAAAGGAAAGAATAAAGAAAAAACTGAGAAAGGGCTGGGCATGCCCATACTCTTAGCATCTGAGGGGCAGAGGCAGCAGAATTGCCACAAATTCAATGCTAGACTGGTAGACACAGTAAATCCCAGATCAGCCAGGTTTACATGGCAAAGCAGCCATTGTAGCTGAGTGGTAACGAAAAATGCAGAAAACTCCTTAGGACCACTGTCAGAACTCACATCCTGGCTTGGATGCCCTTCATAACTGCTTTCTCCCTTGCTGATGCCTCCACTCCAGCCCTTTTAAATTCTTGTCTACCTGCTACCTCACCAGTAGTAGCACCCTACCCTAAGAGCCGCAAGCTTCTGAATGGCCTTCTCTAGTGAAGAATAAAGTTTGTGGCCCACACAGGCATAGTGTATGCTTTCTGGGCTGCTCACAGTAAGGGATGCCATCTTGGTGCTCTCAAGCAGAAACTGAAACTACCTGCCAGCAAGATCAGGGTCCATCTTTCAATAAATATGTTTTCCTTCTTGTGTGGTTCATCAGCTCTACAGTGTTTCCCCTACAAGAAAAACATCAGTGAGGATTGAAAATTATCTACTTATAATTTCTCTTAGCATACATTATTTTACAACAGTCACTCCATAAAACTGATACAGTGCAACATGTATTCTTTTGTGTCTAGTATTTTCCTTTAGTATAGTGTTTATGAGACTCATTTGGGTAGTTCATTATTTTTTATGGTTGAGTATTACACTGCTGCAAGAATAGAGTATAATTTGCTTATCTAAATCTACTGATGAATATTTGTCTTATTTCTAATGTGTATATTTTATTTAAAAACAATCCTCTTGGTTTAATTAGGGTTGCTGGCATGTGCATGTGTGATGAGTGTGGGGTTATTTACTTGATCATGAACAATTTACCACTGGTTATACCTTTAAATCATTCCCAACAGCCATTAACTACCAATAGTTCCTTAGGTAAGGGTGGGATCTTTCATACTCCTCCTCAGCTACACTGAAATGTTAATGGGCTTGATATTGGGCAGGTAATCATAGCTGTTATGTGGTCCTGAGAGCAACAGTCTTGTCATATCCAACAGGCATTAATTCATAGCACTCCTCACCATTGCCCAGCCCATTATTTTCCATACCTCTCCTTGCACAATGTGTCCTGATATTTGAAGTGGGCATTGATACAGATCTCATATTTAGGGCTGAGAAGTCAGCAGTTACTTATACTTATTTTCAGAATTTGCCAGGCATTGATGGCACACACTTTTAATCCTAGTACTTGGGAAGCAGAGGCAGGTGGATTTCTGAGTTCGAGGCCAGCCTGGTCTACAGAGTGAGTTCCAGGACAGCCAGGGTTATACAGAGAAACCCTGTCAAAGAAAGAAAGAAAGAAAGAAAGAAAGAAAGAAAGAAAGAAAGAAAGAAAGAAAGAAAGAAAGAAAGAAAGAAAGAGAGAAAGAGAGAGAGAAAGAGAGAGAGAGAAAGAGAGAGAGAGAGAGAGCTTATTCTCAGATTTCTGACCAGTTATAAGTCTCTGTATTAGCCACCACCCACTGCAGAAATGAAGCTTCTCTGAATACAACAATATTAATCTATGGATTTCACCATAAATATTTAGTGGTTAGTTTGATGACATGTTCATTTCACAATCATAGTAGGTTCCCCACTAGGACCTATGACCACTCCAGCCCTGAGATTTTGACTAAGTTTATATCAGATATAAATTCTTTCCTGTATAGTGTTTCAAATCTAATCAGAAAATGGTTGGTTACTCTCAAAACATTCATGCCACTATTATACCAATGGCCACATCTTGCCTGACAGGTCAGTAGTATAGCATACAGGGTCATTCACTGAGTATGACATTACTTCAGCAGCCTACACAGCATCTCTCAGCACTACGAAAGCTAATCAACTGAGAGGAAATTTCCAGGTCAGTTCCAGACTCATTTCTCTATGTCCTGCACCCAAAACGCAACCAAAGTTAGTCCTACAACTAAGAGTAGTAGCAATAGCTCATATTGGTTTTGGAGCCCCCTAAAGACTCACTGAAGAACAACTCACAGAGAAATACCCCACATCTTGCACTGAATTTTTTCTTTAATAATCCATGACTTCTGGAAGATTATATGTACTGTTATAAAAGGCTTTTTGTACACATACATTTTCATTGCCCTTAAAGAAATGCCTAAGAGTAGAAATTTGAGGTTACAACATAGGCAAGTGTTCCAAATAAACTGACAAATGGATTTACAAAGAAATCAAAGTGTATTTTAAATGTACCAACGATGGGAACTCTAGTTAATCCACATCTTTATCAACACTTTATGGTGAAAATCTTTAAATTTTAGCCATGATGGGATTTATGGAATTTAAATTTTTTCCAATTGTCCATATCAGTAAAAGTGCTAGATTTTATTTTTTTATTTGTTTGCTTGTTTTATTTATTTACTTACTTGATACAAGGTCTCCCTATATAACCCTCCCTCACTTAGCATTCAAGATCATCCTGCTCCAAGTCCAAGATTGCAGGTACATACCACCACACATAAATTTATTTTTACATTGCAGGGGGGTCAAATCCATGGTCTCATGCATGAGATACAGTCTCGGCTCAGTTTTGGTTTTATGCCATATTAACATTTTTTGTTAGGATACAAAGTAACAGATTATACTGTGGCATTTTCATTCATGCATAATATTATAGCTTGTTCTTGCTTGACATAAGCAGACAGGCAGATTTTTGTCATGTCCTTCTCCCCTCTTATTATTCCATTTCCTCTCTCAAAATAGTGTGCCTTTCTACTTTTATGCTATAGATTCCTTTACTCTGTATACGTGTGTGTGTGTGTGTGTGTGTGTGTGTGTGTGTGTGTGTCACATTAGGGTTGATATTGCTGTGATAAAAATACCATGGACAGCAGCAACATGGGGAGGAAAGGGTTTATTCTCTTATACTTCCAGGCAATAGTGCATCATTCAGGAATTCATGGCAGGAAACTGAAGATAGGAACTGATATGGAAGCTGTGAAGGAGTACTGTTTTCTGGCTTGCTCCTGGTGGTTTGTTCAGCCTGCTTTCTTACAGCATGCAGAACCACAAGCCCAGGAGTGACATTGTCCACAGAGGGCTGGGCCCTCCCATATTAATCACTAATTAAGAAAATTTCCACGGGCTTGCCTGCAGGCTGATCTTATGGGGGCATTTTCTCCACTGAAGCTCCCTTTCCCTAAAAGACTCTAGCTTGGGTCAAGCTGACAGTAAAAATAGCAGCTCATCCAGAGTGTATTTAAGGAAAAAAAATGGCACCCTTCTAAGTCTGGTTTATTTTGCTTGTCATAATGATCTTCAGTTCTTCTACTGATTGTTATATTTTCTTGTTGCCCAGTGAGTAAATCTAGAAAAGGTATTTTAAGATATTGCAAAAGCATCAACCATAAAAGGAAACCTTGATAAATAGAATATTATTAAAATGAAAACCTCTGTTTATTGAAAGACACTTTTAAGAAAATTAAAAGGCCAGTCACTGATGAAACAACTATGTGTACCAAAAAAAAAAATCCTTATACCCACAATATATAAGAACTCCTACAAATAAATACAAAAAGGCCAATGCCTAAATTTAGGAACAATTGAAAGATTTGAACAGACACTTTACAAAGAAAATATCCAAATTTCTATCAGTAAATGAAAAGGTCTACAATTTATTAATCATCATAAAAGAGCAAACTTAAGCCTCAATGTGATTATTATCACACAGTGAGCAGAACAACCAAAATTACTGACTGAGAACACTAAGTGTTGACACAGACATGGAGCCTTCATCCAGTACTCATGGAAGTGAACGTTTGAAACACTCACTGATAGTAACTATTTAGTATAAGCAAACAATTACTGGAGATAAACATGACTTAGTAATTACTACTAAATAGATAATCAAGAAAATGGCTGCACATATATTACAAAAAATATTGACTCAGCAAGAATATAAGATAGACTTTTGGGTTATTGAAAATATTCAACATTTTGATATGGCTCATATGAATTTATCAAGGTGTACTTTTGTATTAGTTACTTTTCTATTGCCATAATAAAATATCATGACCAAGGCAATATATAGAAGAGTTTGTTTGGGGATTATCGTTTCAGAGTTTAGAGTCCATGGTGGCAGAACAGAGATAATCCAGCTGCGGGTACGGTGGTTAGAGCAGCAGCTAAGAACTCACATCTTTATGCACAAGAAGAAAGAGGAGTGAATTAAATAGAAATGGTATGAGTCTTCTAACTCTTAAAGCCTGCCTAGAGTGACATACTTCCTCCAACAAGGCCACACTTCCTATGCCTCCCCAAACAGCATTACCAACTGGGGACAAAACATTCAAGCTATGGTGGGCATCTCATTCAAACCACTATAACATATATGAATATGTCCTATTTTAACAGTTTGGTACAAGTTACAACAGACATCTCTGGGAAGTGAAATAGTGATGAGTGTTCCTTTCAGGGATAGAATCTTAAGCATGCTGAAGGGTTAGCCACCACCACCACTGAAACAACATTCATTTGTTTTCTAAACTGAGATGGAAAATATTTCAGATAAACATGGCCTACTTTGCAAACCATTGCCCAGAGAACTGATTCCTGGGATCTTTTCAAGATTGCTTATTAACTCTGATATGTCATGACCTCATTTGGAAGGATTAGAAGCTCCTCAATGCTTTTAACATTCCAATTTTGGATTAGAGCACCCAAATTAACTCATATTTTTTCTGGTCACTTGGTTTCACCAATATAAATGTGAAGGAAATCACCTTACAATCCATGCTTAGGAGCTGTATCCACAGTATAGGGATGCCAAACCTATGAGAAAATGGGAAGCTACCCACCCCAGCATTCCAGCATCCTGGAGGTGTGCATGCATACAAGCATGTCTGTATACATGTGTGTATTTATAGTCTGCTTTCTTTCTACAATTAATATTTCACAATTTTAAAATAATTTCATTTCAGTTATCTTTGTCCAAACAGGAGAGCAGAAATAATATTCAGAATAATACTTATTTGTAAACATATTCTATCAGCCATGCTTTCCTTTATGGTCTCTTAATGAAGGAGAAATGCACCGAGGCTGAGGATAGAGCAGAAGGGAGGAGGGGTGTGAGCAGAATCTTATGGAAGTAACAAGATACCCTTTTGAGGAACTAAAATGCCAACAAGAGGATTATGATTTATAAATTATAATAACACTCATATTTGGCAACTCAACCATAGAATTCACATGAGACTGAATAAGTCTCATCTTTCCGCAGAGGAAAAGCTAAGAGCAAATAAATTGCACATGCATAATGAAGTTTCACGACAGCGTTTTAAACATGTAAATTCCCCTTCTCTTGTCACTATGGGGAACCAATTCTGCTCATAGTCATTCAAATTTACTATGCCAATCTTTTTTTTTTAAGTGGGATATTGTAAGTAAAATACTTTCCACATATAATCAATAAGCCCAGCTATTTTTATGAAAGAATGTTCAGTCCAGTGAGAAAATATTCATTAGTCTTCTTCCATTTGGGAAATATGCTCTTATCGACTGTTGACAGTTGACCGACCGAGCACTCAAGGAAAGCTTGGGATGTTTCCTGAAAGAACATAGTATTGGTACCAGTGTTGAAGGCAGGTACAAAATTAAAGGGTGCCTTATTTCTTAAAGAGAATCACAGCCATATACCTAGCTTTCCAAATGGACTCACCACTTATGCACAGGAGACTTTAATTTTGGTTACAGTGCAGGCCAAGAAAGCCCTCTCCCAACTGGTGGAAGGCATGGAAGTTAGACTGCTGCTGGACAAGAAAGAACAACAAAACTGATACAAGAACTGGGCAAAAAATGTACTTGCCAAAATGTCTGAACATGGAGAATTGTACAGGCAAAAACCATACAGTACATTACTTTCTAAAACATCCCTCAAGTCCTCAGAAAGGCAATAGTGACTAGTTAAGGAGAGCCTGTTTCCCTGTGCAGGCCAGCACCCCTTAAGAGTGAAATGAGTAAGTCGGATTTTAAAACATGTTTTGTTTCTAGGGAATTTTTTTCCTAATTGTTTTTATTAGTTTTCTTCAAATTAACATACAAAGTAGTGGGTTTATCATGACAGTCTCTTATTTTGTCAATCATCCTCCCTCTTCTCCTCCCGCACCCCCTGCATTCATCTCACTGCTTCCATTCCTCCCACTACTGTCCTCTCCTCTGCTTTCATGTCTCATGCATTCTATTGCCCCACCCCCACACTAACTTCTTTATTCTATCTCATTGTTCTCTTTCTGGTTTCATGAGCTACACACACACACATACACACACAATCTAGGATCTTTTATATGGGAGAAACCACTCATTTTCCTGTAAATGTCCTGATTTTGGTTTTCTTAATGGCTACATAAAATTCTATTGAGTCTATGGATCACATTCACTTCACCCATTTATTCATCCATTGGTTGACATCTAGGCTGGTTCCATCTCCTGGCTAATGTGAACAACCCAGCAGTAAGCATGGATGTACAGGTATCTCCGTGGGCACAGATTTGGCACTCAGATTTATTCTTTCAACTGATGTATACACAAAGGTACATTTGTTAATGAGGGTGCTGTGATGTTTTGATATATGTACACATTCTATATTCAAGAACATTTGAATCAAGTTAAACACATATGTATTAAATGTTCATCACTTCCTTGCAGACACTACTGCATATGCCAGCAGGATATTGCTGAAAGGACTCTGATATAGCTGTCTCCTGTGAGGCTTTGACAGTTCCTGACAAAACAGATGTGGATGCTCACAGTCATCTATAGGGCAGAACACAGGGTCCCCAATGTAGGAGCTAGAGAGAGTACCCAAGAGCTGTAGGGGTCTGCAAACCTATAGGTGGAACAACAATATGAACTAATCAGAACCCCCAGAGCTCATGTCTCTAGCTGCATATGTATTAGAAGATGGCCTAGTTGGCCATTATTGGGGAAGAAAGGCCCTTGGTCTAGCAATGTTTATATGCCCCAGTACAGGGGAATCCCAAGGCCAAGAAGTAGGAGTGGGTGGGTAGGGGAGCAGGACAGGGGGAGGGTATAGGGGACTTATGGGATAGCACTTGAAATGTAAATGAAGAAAATATCTAATAAAAAAGGAAAAATGTTCATCATTTCTTTACGACAAAAGCATTCTAAACAATTTTTAGAGCTTTTTGAGTTAGGCAGTACATATTAGTAGCTGCCCTCATATAGTGATCATATATATCTGTAGCCTGGTACTCATTGTCCAAATTTCCTCATCTCCCCCACCCCGTACACAGTCCACTCTCCCAAGCCAGTGGTAACTACCATTCTACTCTCAACATCTAAGGCCTTTTATATCTGTGTGTGGGTGGTGATGGTGGTGGTGGTACTTGGGTTCCTGTGCTCCCATAGCACACAATTTACCAACTGAGTCATTTCTCCAGTTAAGCATCAACATTGCCCTTTCTATACACAAATGAGATAATGCTGTGTTTGAATTCCTGAGTGTGATCTGCTTTATTTAACATAATGGTTTCTCTTCATTTCCACTCATGTTGTGGCAAAGAACCGGAGTTCATCTTTTTCCAACTGACTAAGATTCTGTCATGTAAACATACTTCATTACTATTGCCTTTTCTCAGTTGATAGACAGTTTGATTTTATATCCTGGCTATTATTTCTTTATTGATTTAAGATTTATTTCTCTCTCTCTCTCTCTCTCTCTCTCTCTCTCTCTCTCTCTCTCTCTCTCTGTGTGTGTGTGTGTGTGTGTGTGTGTGTGTGTGTGTGTGTGTGTGTGTGTGTGTAGTACCTCTCAGAAGTCAAAAAAGGACATCACATATCCTGGAGCTGAAATTACAGATGTTCATGAGCTGTCATGTGAGTACTGAGAATTAAATTTGCTCTTCTTAAAGAGCAGCTAAGTCCTCTGAACTGCTGAGCCATCCACCAACCCTTCACTGTGACTTACTATCAGCAGATTTTATAATTGTTTTTGTTGTTTGTCTTAATTGTTTTGTTGACTGATTCTCAAGTAATATCTTGAGGAAGGGTGATTGAGGAAAACATGGAACATTAGAATACTGCATGATGTCACAGGGTGAGTAGTTTTTTGTTTGTTTGTTTGCTTTTAATTATAAATTCATGCTACATGCTATTCTGCTCTCAGATACAGGATGTTTTGTACAAATTATCTGGATTGCTCAGAGAGAGCATTTTTTCACAGGATTGTGACACTAAAATACAAAGTTGATATACATTTTTGTCTGTAGTCTCTGAAGATAACAGTCCACATCTTCTTTGTTTCTTTGTTCTAGAGAACTCCAAGCACCTATTCCAACAATATAATACATTGATAAGCCTCTGTTCTTCTCAGTCCTCCTTCTCCCCAGTGTCCTTGCCTGGAGGCAGGCAAGTGGAGAGAACTTAGAATAAACATTCTGTCCTCCAGTATGGTCCATGAGTTACTACCTATCTCTGACAACATCTCTACTAGGACAGTTAGCTACTTCCATCTGAAAGCCAGCCCACTTTGGACTCTTGCCAACTAGAACAGCCAGAAAGCTGGTTATAGATCTGAGCTCTTTACAAGATCCTCAGGAAACTAATTTCTATTTAAGAAGCCCTCTTCTTTGCTTTTTCCAAAACTCCAAATATAACAGGAAAGGCACACACAGTCCTCTTTGCCTTCTCTGACCATGTAAAAGGATCTCCTCTGAATATCACGGGGACCTCAAGGAATTCGGCTTTTTAAGAGGTAAAGTCAAGGTAAAGGCTACTTCCTTTTTTGTTGTTTTATCACATTCTCTGCCCCTCCCTCAAGTCTTCCCAGATCTACCTGACTTCCCTACTCACCCAAGTTTGTGTCATTTATTCTTTATAAAGATTTCAAGACTATTCTGTGCCCTCCAAATATTCATAGATGCATACCCTTCCACAGAAACATGGTGATTTACCAGAGATTACATTCTCAGAGGAAACTGCATCTTTACCTCTCTCAGAAGCTGTCAGTTTCCTACAGCTTCGTGACTAAGGATTGGATAGTGTGTCCAGGTCTCCTCTCCATGCTGGGATTTATTTTGTCCTGGGCACAAGTTTGGTGCATGCTTTTCCCAAACCCAATTCCAACTGGATTAACATAAGACCTGATACCCAGACTCTCATTTAGGAAAAAAAATAGGGAATAAGTTTGAACTCATTGTTATGGGTAAGGACATTTTGAACAAGACCCTAATAGTGCAGGCATTAAAACCAAAAAATTAATACATGGGACCTCATGAAACTAAAAATTTTCATACAACAAAGCACACCAATACTCAAGTAATGATGAAGCCTACATCTGATAGAGGATCACTGCATATCTCAAATATCATCTGAGTAACTTCTATTTACAATAGATGGTAATTGACACAGAGATGGTAATTAACACAACTAATCAAGGTACAGAGAATAAGAGACTGCAGAATGCTCAGCCCTAAAGAAACATATATACATTACCTCTCCTCCCAACATTCAGGGATCATTGCAGAAGAGAAAGAAAAGGTATAAGAGCCAGTAGGCTACTAGGAAATATCTTCTGAACACAGCAGGGCAGCTATACCTATGAACTCACAGTGGCTAGTTCTATATTTTTTATCCCTTTATACATACATCATTTAATTTTTTTATTTAACCAGTATAGGTGTTTTGCCTATGTATGTTCACCATGCATAGTCCTGGTCCCCATAGAGGTCATAAGAGGGCACTAGATCCCCTGAAACTGGAGTTATAGATGATTGATTATGAGCCACCATATTGGTGCTGGGAATCAAGCCCAGGTCTTCCACTAGTGATCTTAACCATTTAGTCATCTCTCCAGCCTCCTAAAAGGAAAAAATATTAAAGGAACATTTTGTAACTTAATACATAGAAATACTATCTACTCCAAATTTCTGGAATTTATCTTTCCCCATACAACTACAAGCAAAAAGAGTGAGAATCATGCTGTCAAATGTCTGATCCCCTTTAACCAGAAAGTGAGATCAGTACCTGGATTATAGAACTCAATGAGAAAATGAAAGGTTGAACAAGTTAACATTTTTAAAGTGGAACTGCATACTTACCACATCCTGTAACGTAGGGCAAAGTCATTCTTCTCTTTCTGTTGCTTGGTTAATTCCCTCTAAATTTTATCACATAGGGGTTGCCTGCCAGGAGTCATGGGGGCCACAGCAGAAACCATGTCTATCATTGTTGCCCTACAGGAGGTTCCTGTCTAGGTCAAGACAGGGCCAAGTAGGAAGCAATGTAAGGTGAGGATGAAAAGCACATTCTGGGGGGGGTGGGGGAGGGGGCTGGTGAGATGGCTCAGCGGGATGGCTCAGCTGGTAAGAGCACCCGACTGCTCTTCCGAAGGTGATGCGTTCAAATCCCAGCAACCACCTGTAATGAGATCTGACGCCCTCCTCTGGTGCGTCTGAAGTTACAGCGTAATTATGAAAGCAAGTGGGACCGACGGTGGGACCGACTGGAGCGGAGCCGACCAGGGCAGACCAGAGCGAGCAAGGTTGACCGGAACGAGGGGGAAAAAAAGCACATTCTGCCTTCTGCCTGTTACGTGAGCTCCCAACAAAGGCCACTACAGCAGATGAGAGTAGGTGGGATGTGCTGTAAGGAAATGAAGGATGCCAGGATGAACTACAGGTGTTATTGGCAGGTGGAAAGGAGAAGAAACCACACAGAGGAAAATGCAAAAGGGGTAATTTTTTAGTCTTTTAGTTAAGATCAAGTGTCAAAGGGCAGAGAGCATAGAACACAATACATTTGAAGTCAAGGTGTCTGGGCAGCCTTCAGAAGGTAGATAGAAGCATCAGGATGTGGTGAACTGGCTTAAGTACCAATAGGCTGGATGTAGCTGAAGAACCCTAGCAAAACTTTGGACAGCTAGTCAGTCAGTGGGCATTTCTGACTAGAACATTAGGGAATCTCACACATTTGAGAGCAGAGGATAAAACTTTGGGTGATGCTCTGGTTTACTTTCCTTAGCTGTGAAAAATACCATAACCAAAACAACCTGGGGGCGGGGCAACCTGGGAGATGGTGGGGGGGGGATAGGGGGGTGGTATTTAATCTTAGGACTCCCAGTCACAGTCTATCACTGAAGGAAGTCAGGGCAATAATTCAGGACAAGAACCTGGAGGCAGGAATTGAAGCAGAAGCTGAGAAGGGCTGCTTACTGGCTTGCTCCACATGGCTTGATCAGTTCACATGCTGATTTAAGCCAGGGATGACAGTGGTCTGTGTCCTCCCACACCAATCATTAATGAAAAAGATGCCCCACAGATGTGACTAGAGGCCAATGTGATGGAGGCATTTTCCTCAACTGGGGTTCTGTCTTCCAAGATGAAGCTAACTTGTATCAAATTGGAAAAAAAAAAAACAGCACAAGGAAAAAAATATTATTTCTAGTCTTATGACAGCTTAGCTCCACAGTAGTTTCCATCCCAAAACTGACAAAAAAAGAAAATATTCTTTAAAATGTTTAAGAATATTTTATTAGCTGATTGATTAGCACTTAAAAGTCTTTACATTGAGACCGTAGAAACAGGTCCCAGTCACAGCTCTGACAATAACTGCTTGTGTGCTTTGGGGCACACTACTAGTTATTCTTGGTCTTTTCTCAACTACATAATATATAGATGGATTCAATTACCTTGTACTCAAAATCACTTAGTCCATTATACTAAGGAATCTGGTTGCAAAAGATTAATGAAAGAAATGAAGGCTTTCTGGGGGATTGTGTTTGAGACAGGGTATCATATAACCCAGGCTAGACTCATTATCTAGCTGAGAATGGCTTTGAACTCCTGATCATCCTACTTCTGTTTCCCAAGTGCTGGGATTGCAATTGAGGTTATTTTTAAAGAAAATGAATATCACCAAACAAAGATGGAAAAAGAAAGGATCAATAAATCTTCATCTGCTAACAAACATGGAATATCAATGAAACTGCATTGCAGGCTATAACTTCTATTTTCAATAAAAATAGAAAAACAAAGATAAATTGATTCCTAATTGGAGAGGAGTCATGGGGGAGGGGCAGGGGTAGGACATAGACTGGGGAAACAAAGAGCATGGTCCTCTATTACTCTAGAATAAAAAGTTTACAGGGACCCAGATTCTCTTTTATGCCTTCCAATTTAAGCTGGGAAGTCAGCAGGGACTGGGCAAGCCACAGATCCACTGAAATCAATCAGAATGTTTGTCATTTGCTGAAACCTTCTCACTGAATGTAATTTAGATAGTTCTTTGCCTACTCTACTTTGGGGTGGGAGAAGTAGAAAGAGGAAAGAGAAAAGGTCAGAAGTTTGTCAATAGAAAAGAATGTCTCAAGACTTTTGAGTTAATTTTTCTTGTTGCTCATATTTCTGTCTCTAGTGTCTCAGACACAGCATATATTTATACCCCACAATAGATTTGTTAGGTCTCACAGCACTCCAAATATACAGAAATGAATTTGAACTGGTCTACAGGAAGATGGTTAGATAAAAGCCAGCATCCCTCACGAACTTGTGAAACAGGTTTTCCTCTGCTAAAGAAAGGGACCTTTGCCTCTGACAAAGGGGCACTGGCCATTGACATATATGCCTGTGGTTACATATTAAAGCTCATGCTAGCCTCCCGACTTCCTCAGTCACTATTCACAAGTATACATCTCAAAGTCCTAGCTAGGTAGCATCCTAGCCCTTCTTTCCTTCTCCAGCTCTTCCCTTCTCCCAGATGACAAGGATTTTCCCCCTGAAGCTGCTATTCTCACCATTCATCTCTCTCTCTCTCTCTCTCTCTCTCTCTCTCTTTCTCTCTCTCTCTCTCTCTCGTGCATGCAAGTGCCTATTCTCTCCTCTCTGGCAGATAGTCCTGGACATCTCCATTCTTTTTCTCTTTCTCTCTATTCTAGACTCTTCCAGATACCTCTAAAACACATCTTCTCTCTCATTCACACAAACAAAATAAAAACCTTCCCATTAACTATACCATGTTGACAGTTTCTTTACTGAGGCCCCTCTCATACAAAAAAATTTTAACCTCATTGTATGTGATTTTTTAAGAATCACTAAGAAAGAAGGAAGAGCTGGTAAGATGGGTTAGTAGGTAAAAGCATGTGCTGCCAAATTTGACAACACAAGCTCAATGCCTCGGATCCACGAAAAAAACAAAAAACAAAAAACAAAAAACAAAAAACAAAAAAGCTCTTGCAAGTTGTTCTATGGCCTCTACACAGGCCTGTGCCAGAGTATGTATGAACACGTGCGCACGCACGTGCGTGCACGTATGTGTATGTGTGTGTGTGTGTGTGTGTGTGTGTGTACATCCATACATAAAATAAGGAAAGGAATAATATAAAAGGGGAAGAATTTGGATTTTTTGTTTTTTATTTGTTTATTTTGTTGAGTCAGGGTATCTCTGTGTAGCCCTGACTTGTCTCAAACCCACAACCCTAATTCAGGTTCTATATTGCTGTCATTTTGGATGTGCACCTCACACTTAACAAAGAAACATTTTAGATCCAATAGAGGTAGTGCTTGAATTTGTTCCTCTGTATAATGAGAGGATCTGACTCTCTCCATTTTAGAACAGGCAACCATGTTAGCCCTTAAGAGTCAATTTCCCAGAAGGACAGCCCAGGCTTCTTGGAACAAACACAGAAAAGGAGCAGCCAATCAGCAACTACCCCAATGTCTAACCAGGGACTGACAACAGATATGGAAAAAGTCCCTATGAGGTAACCTTAAACTAATCAGAAGAGTACAAATATCCCATAACATAAGCTCAGCCCATCCTGATGAAGGTGACCCAACCACAACTGGAAAACTCCTAATAGGCTTTAGAAGGATCCTGTGAGCTTCTCTCTTGGTCGTCATTTTGCTTGGATGGTTGACCCCCGAATGCTGCCTGAATAAATGCTTTTTGTCTTTTACATACTTTTGGAATCTGGGGTCTTCTTTCAGAGATCCTCAGACTCTTACACTATAAGAAGTTCAAAACACCATATTCAGAGTGTACAGAAACTCACAGGGAGCCTGTCTTGCACACTCCCCAGAAATTCTGACATGAAATGAGGACCCATAGCAATAAGAATGTCTACTTATTTAGGAATTTCCAGTGAACCACAGGCCATACCTGAGCTCTCACAAAGATGGGAGGCAGGAACTCTTGAGAAATAGGCTCCAGCTTCAGAAGGAATATAGCCAGTGAACATAGCAGGAAGACAAGGGAAGGAGCCAGATTGCAATAGCAGAGAATAGAGTCAATCCTTAGAACAATGTGGGTGGGGGAGAGGACAAAACAAAGTCTCCTCTAAGAGATTCCCAGAAGCCAACTCTGATCATATCCAGGTGGTCCTTAGTCTTTGAAGCTGAAAGGGTTGAGCAATACAATGAACAATTTTTAGTGCCTATACTAAGCCCAACAAATCAAGCCCAGAGGTACAGCACAGTTATTAATGTCCTATGAATAAATGGCAGTTCACCAGTCAGTTTTAATCCCTCATTTTGCAAATGAGACAACTGAAAGTTCAACACGAGGCAGCATCTTACAGCTAACAACCACCAAATTTGCCAGAAATCTAAATCTCCTATGGTGGCAGTTTCCAAAATGGTGCCTAACAATCTCCACTTCCTGCTAGCCATTTCCTTGTGCAACCCTCTTGTTTTGAATTCCGGCTGGATCTAGTGACTGACAACTAAATGTGACAAAAAGCAAAGTACTGTGCCTTCAAGGATTGCGTTGTAAAACACTATGATATTGATCTCTCTATATTTATAGCTCTAGCTCGGACTTTCCTTTCACTCCCTTTGATGAAGCAGATGCCATGTTGTAAACTGCCCTACAGAGATGCTGACATGGAGAGAGACTAAGAGCTGCTGTCTGGTCAACGGCCAAAGAAAGATTCAGGCCTTCAGTCCAATAGCCTGTGAAGAACTGAATCCTGCCAATGACCTTGTGTGTGAGCTTCAAAGCCATCAAACTTGGAGATGAATGTAGTCTCCGTCTGTGACCCTGTAGAGATCATGAGCCAAAAGTCCCAGCTAATCCTTGCCCATATTTCTAACTCACAGAAATTTCTAGATGACAAGTTATTTATTATATTAGGCTGCTGTGTTCTGGGCAAGGAACAAATAAGTGCTGAGACCATTGCTCTGCTCCACAGCAGATGCCTGCAGACTGAATAGCAGCCTTGCTCCCCACCTGCCTCAAGAGAGAAAGCTGTGCCTCTGATTCAACTCAGATCCCAACACCAGGTGGCTCTCACTGCAGACCTTGGCAAGGAAGCAATATGAATATGGCAGTGGGGCAAGCAATGCTCAGGTGCAAGACTAAAACAAACAGAAACGAACCATTGCTCTCTGCAAAGTGACTGCGGATTGCTGTGATCTGAAAGCACAAATTCAAATTACCTTCAGCTGCCCCGTAAGCACTCATTCCTGGTGAGGCTTGCCATGAAAACAAACACCCTTAACTGAATGTTCCCTCTCCAATAATATGAGTGATCCGTGTCCGTGTCCATTGTTAGTGAGGGCAGTCAGTGTGTGTGTGTGTGTGTGTGTGTGTGTGTGTGTGGAAAGCATACATCTTTCCCACTTGTGAACTCCATAGAGTCTCAAAAAACTAAGATTTACATTTAGCTAATAAAAAAAATGAGAATGTCTTGGAGGAAACGACTGTATTACGTACTAATCTATTTACCTATTTATTTACTTTACAAGTATGTACTGCATATCATCTATCTGTCCATGTTTAAGGACTAGGGGATTCCTGTCTCCAAGGAATGTAGACACAAAACAAGCTTGGAGCCAGGCGTGGTGACTGGAGCCTGTGATCCGAGCACTTGGGAAATTGAGGAACGTAATCAACATGAGTTGGAGGCCAGCCTAGGCTACATAGTTCCACACTGAATTCCAACGCAGCCCAGGATCACAGGCAGAAAGAACAGCAAGTTCTTCCGGCTCTATAAAGCAAGGAAAAAATAAGCCTGGTTCTTTGGATTGCTGAAATGTCATTGAGAATTTCATACATACACACAACAGGTTTTGAACAAATCCACCCTCCACCTCCCCGCATCACTTCTCCCTCCCAACTTCATGTATTCTTTTTACATGCACGGAGTCTACTTAGTGCTGTCACTATGTGCCTAGAGCCACCTACTGGAGTATGGAAAGCCTCTTAGAGGACACATCCCTGAAGTAAATGGGCACTCCTTTCCCCAGAAGCCATCCATTGCCACTACCCCCTAGCTTTCCCGAAATTTAAACAATCTCCTTGCAATTCCATACAACAAAAGTCTTTGTCTTCTCAGCAGAATTCTCGATCCTATTTCATAGGATGAACCTAGTCCTTTTATCAAAACCAGGCAGAAGGGCAGCCACATGGAACCTATCAGCCTTCTTGCTCCCTTTCTGTGCTTCCTATTCTCAGACCTCAGAAACTCTTTCTTGGCCCCGTGTGTCTAGATTTCTGATTTGTATGTTGACTCTATTTCAGTTAAAAATAAGTTACTTGATCCTATTTACCAAAAGACCTTTAGAATTGAGTCCAGGATTGGAAGAAGGGAGTCGAGCTGTCTCTCTTTAGCCTGCTTGCCCTGTGGGACTGAGCAACTGCTAGATCCTTAGACTTCCATTCACAGCTACTACTTAGCCATTGTTGGGAATTGGACTACAGACTTTTCATCCATTATTGAAAATGCTTCTGTCCATCTGGAGGTGTCCACAAACACAAGCCCACTTTGCACTTCCAAAGACTACATTGCCTTTACTGAAAGCCAGCTACATCGAATGGCACACCACATGAATATGAGTCATCCTGAGAAGGAACAGAGCCATCGGCAATACAACCGCTGTTTGGAAACTTCATCTTCTTACTGAGCTTGGCTGTCTGCTACATGCTCCCCGTGGAGTGGAACATCCACAAACATTTTAAAGCTACAGCTTTGTGTCCCACCAAAGCTCCAGGCACTACTGACTTTGGATCACAGTGTGGGCAGTATTTGGATCAATAACAGTACTGTTGCCGATGGAAAAACTCAGAGACACACACACACATGTACCCCTGGTACTGAGGACTGAACACATGGACTCAGACATCACACATGGGTAATCTTTCCCATTTACCACTGAGCTTCGGGTTTTTCTGCCATCTCTCCAGCATACAAGTGAAGCATTTGAAGATAGAAACTACTGATATTGGCTGTAGCAGGCTCAGAAGACCTTCCAGAGGATTTCTAGGATCTTCTGTCCTCAAGGAATCCACTGCAGACTTCTACTTGCAGAAAAAGCAAGAATGGCTGATTAGGAAAAAACATACTCCTAAGGGAGGAGTTGGGCAGGAGGAAAGACATAAGATGGAAAACCACTCTGCCATAAAGGACCTGGGCTCTTCCGGCTCACAGCCACCCATCATGGCTTATCTTAATGGGGCCCTGGGTGCAACCTGGATCCTTACACTTACTGGCCAACTGACCCATTCCCCCAACTCTGTGTTGTCTTTTCTATACATCCTCAAGCTGCTATAGACAAAAGAGAATTGAGACATTTTCTCTCCCTAAATCTGGTCCAAACTATGAAGATACTGTTTCCTTTTTCAGTGTGTGTATCAGTCTGTGGTAGGGGTCAGGAGTGGACCTGCCTGACTTCCCATTTACAGTAATGCAGAGTAGCTTCAATGACAAGTGGCCCCATGTATATCAATACATTTCTCCATAGCTCCCACTCTACAGCTCAGTTGGACCCTGCTCAACTGAGCTGCCCATATATTCTCCCTCTACAACCCAGGATAAAGTAGTGGATGCTCTCTGGAACATTCTAACTCCACTGCAGAGGCCCAGAACCGAGTAACAATCACTGGTGTGCATAATGTATCTAAGGCTTAAGCTGGTGAGTCACACCCTCAACACCTGCTTCTCAGGTCACCTCACAAACCAGGCTTTATTAGTATGTCATAAAAGAAACAGGAGACACCAGATCTTGTGAAATGTTTAAATAACTTTAAACTTTATTAAGTAAAAATTGCATAAACACAACCATAAGATAATGAATAAAAAAGTTAAATATAAACTATCACGTGTAAAATAGATTATTATATAACTGGCAGTTTCAACCCTAAATACAAAATCCCCAATTTTACACAATGGGGAATATTAATCTAGTAAGAAAAAAATCTCAATTTCATCTTAATATATATCAAAACTTTTTAAGAAAAAAATGTAAATTGAATAGAACTTTTCAAAAACATAACAATTCAATACAGCAATAGATGGGGTTTGTATTCAATGAGACCTGAGATAGAAATGGACATTTGCCATTATAGTTACTTCAAATCAACTTCCCAAATTACGGCAGGTCTGGGAAGGAATGAGTCTTTAAAGGACCATCGTGTTTTTCCCGATAGTCCTGGAGTCCAGTCAGTAGTTCGCTGCAGTTCTCCATCCTGTGCAGGTCCACAGAGTATGGATGGTGGTGCAGAACAGCACCAGTCTGTGCAACTCATTTTCATTTCTCATACTATTTTCAAACTAAAAAAAAAAAAAAAACATTAAATCAAAACAAAAACACCACCACTATCCCCCTGCTTCAATTTAACAGCATAAAGTCCAGCACTAGAGATGCTAGTGAAGAGCTTCTGCCTCCTCTTGCTCATGTCCCTCCTGGTGCCGTGATGAGCATTCCTTTCAGAAATAGACACTTCAAACACCGACTAAAGGTTGGGAAATGACAATGGCCAAGGTTTGCAAGGGAGGAAAGGAAAACAATCAGTGACTGGGCTTCTGAAGACAAAAACAAAACAAAAAATACAAACAAAAAACAGAAAAAACAACAAAAAACAAACAAAAACAAAAAACAAAACAAACAACAAAACCAAAAACACAAACAACAAAACCAAAAACATAAAAAACAACATAAAACAAAAACAAAACAACAAACAAAAGAAACCAAAGCCCAAAACACAAACAAACAACAACAAAACACAAAAAAGTAAAATAAAAAACAACAAAAAAACCAAAACACAAACGAAAAACCAAAACCACAAACAAAACACAAAAAATAAAAAGCAAAAACAACAAAACACAAACAAAAAACAAACCAAAAAAATTAGAAAAAAAAACCCAAAACTCAATGAAACATTGAACAAACAAACAAAACACACACACACAAATAAAAACAAAAAAAAGCAACCAAAAAAAGCAAAATCAAACAAAAAATATGAATTCATTTAATTCCAGCATTAAAACAGTATTTCTTGAACACGTGGTCTCCTGTGGGTTGGGCAGCAGCAGTTTCTAAGCTTGCTATAGTTGCATGCATCCTAGAGATGGCATTAGGGCAGCAGTCCCACATCCCACTTTAGGACTATATTGAAGAGTGGGCTTCATCCAGTCAGGCAGCTCAGTATCTGTTTTAAATCTCTTCAACTCATCCTACTTGAGGTATATTAGAAACAGCGATAGAAAACAACAGGGATGGGGACCATAGCACACAGGTGGATGTTGTTACAGTAAGTGACTGTGCAGGATTTCCCATACCATCCTCTTCCTGAAGTTGGGTATGTGTTGCTGAGAAAAGGTCACAGGCTGGTCCCTAGCGATGTAATCTGCATATTTATAGGTAAACACTCCACAGTCACTCCCATTCAGCTGCTGAGGAATCTCCCCTGGTGTCATACTGTACTGCTTCCACTCCAAAGGGTCCAGCTCAATGTTCCTGCGTGCCTTGCTCTCATTTTGTAAATATTGGAAGATGGTAGCACAGATAGACTTCCCTGTCTGTCCCATGGAATCGAGGTATACAATACTTCGTTTTCTTAAATCGATTACCACCAGGCTCCAATGTACCTTCTGGTGAATAGGCACCAAGATGAGTTCTTTTTCAAAGAGATTGATGCCTCGAGTCCATCTTTTCACAGAACTGTAACCACTATGCTTTAGCTTGGGGTAAAAGAAAGTGCTAAAGACATGAAGAGCCGGGTAGCCTTGGTTTTCACTTCTCTCAACCAGAAGGTTCATGTAGAAATTGATGACCTCATCATTGAGCCACTGACCGTTCTTCAGGGTCTGGATATCTCCTCTGGTGATTTGCAACTTGAATCTGGATCTTAGGATTTCCTCTTGGGGTCCTGGAACCAATGCATTCTCAACTTCCTTCTCCATGTCCTCTGTAATATCAAGGATTTGATCCATTTCTCTGCCCCTTTCTTGGTCTGTGAGAGGCTTTTTCTCTGTCACAAGTACTGCCATCTTGTTGGGGAGTAAGCTACTGCCTCTGCCACTATCCAGGATGATCTGAGCCCGTGTTCCCGGCTCCAAGCTGATCCCCCTTCTTCCTTCACTCTATATACAACCTTTCTTCTTTGTAACACATTTCTTCTCAGAACAACACTTTTCTCTCTTCTGGTGAAAGACATTATTTTATAGCAACAACAGTAGATGGTTCTCGATCTCTCTGAGTTGTTGCTGATCCATGACTGTCTCCTGACTCTCCACCTTTGGTCTTCGAAGTGTTTTTAAGGATTGGGTGAGGCCTGTGTAGGTCTGACCTCACATCTTGGTTGCACTGAAGGTGTTGAAGCAACCTTTCGTACTTTTTCTTTGGGGGGCTTTGTTCATTTTCCTCCATGATGGAATAGGGCCGCTTGCGACCCTTGCCACCATCAGCAGGCTTCCTCCCAGTTACAGCCTGATCTGGAGGACCTTCGGTCAACTCTAGTTTGAATGTATTGATATATATATATATATCTCACAGGTTTTTTTTTTGTTTGTTTGTTTGGTTTTTTTTTTGGCAGAACACAGGGTTACTTACCTAAATGCTCTCAGCATAGTTCAGCTGGTCCTGACTAGTATGTTTGTCTTTTAGGAAACTGTCCCATTATGGTCAATTATAGAAATTTAAGTGCCCTTCAAAATATCTTCTCACACATAATATTCTTGCTAATTACAAAGAATAGATAGAATTTTACAGTTATAAAACCTAGTAGGAAGTGTTGTGTGACAAAATTTGTTTCTCCTCTGCATAAGTAGCCCAGGACAGACCAAAGTGCCCATACCACCAAAGTCCTACTTGGTGAACCAATAAGTTTTATTGGGGTTACTTATAGGAATATGGGTGAGGGGTTACTTACAGAAGCAGAAATTACTCAAAGACAGCTGCATCACCAAAGCCTACCCAGGGTAGGTGACAGCTCACAAAAGCTGGGAACTTGGAGAAACTGCACAGCGTGTAGATGGATCAAAGGGCTGAAGAATGTCCATTCCAGGTACTTCAGTTAGTCTAAACTTCTTCCAGACAGCTGGTATGAGGGTGGCTCTTTTGAGGGTCTTCTTTGCAGCTCAGCTTCCTTTCATCTGAGAGGGACTCTCAGCTTTTATTGCTCTCTGGCAGGGAAGGAGACTAGTGAGTCTGATCAATTCCAGGTGCCATTTTGGGATCTTTTGTTGCCTTTCTGCCTGAAGGGCTTCCTTTCAGACCAAATGAAGGGTGGAATGGTTCAGTGTTTAAATATTGGAGGAAACTTGTGAAACTGGTACCAATTCACCAAGGATCAATCCCAAAGAGAATAAATAAAATCTCACCATTGTCAATAGGATCCATTGAGAAAGATATATCACTACTTCAGTTACAATCCTAGCAATAACACAAGCCCTGAACTCCTCCCTAGAAAACAGTAGGAAGAATTCAACTGTAGCTGTAGTTACAGAGGTGGGTGTTTTCTGTGGGTCTTGGAATCTGAACTCCAGCCACCATGATTAAACAAGCACTTTACCCTCTGGTCTATTTCAGCCCCACTCCCAGCCCCCACCTTGAGCATATCTTTGATCTCCTCTCAAAGGTATAAAGATATTTTTACAAAAATGTGAGAAAAGAATTGAGACACATACTGTTTGTTTTTTTCCACTGAAAATATTAAGAAAATGTGCACATATATCTATACCAATGATTTACTATAAGGAAAAATGTACTTTTTTTTTTTTCTGTAAGAGGTTTGAATTTCTTGTGATTGTTATTTCCCTGGGTATCATTTTGTTTGGACCAGGCTTCTTCCTCTTCTTTCTTATTACATCTTTGAGGGATTTGTTCCCATACCAAGAAAAAAACTTGAAACTACCACATTGGTCTTACATAGCTGAATTGAAAGACCCCCAACGTGAGGACTCCCCCATGTTCTGACTCAGGAGAGGCGACACCCCAAATCACTCATGAGAAACGGTCTTGATGCAAACAACAAGAGGATTTTCATTTCAAGAGCTCTTGGGTCCAAAGCCAAGCACCAGACTTTGGCGCCCCGAGTAGCTGGGAGAGGGGGTATTCAATGGAAGAAACTGCAAAGAAGGGGGAGGCTGAGTCATTTAAATTGGGGATGACGAATTACAGCTGGGCTCTGACAGAGCTGTCTTTAATAAACATTTCACAGGGGATGGAGGAGCTTGTAAACGATTTATAGGTCGCCTCTTGTGGGATCATAGGCTATCCTTGGCAAACATTCCACAAGAAATGGGGAAGCTGAGCAAACATCTTAAGGGGATGATGAGTTTCAATTTATCTTTAACTTAAGAGTTACAGGCTATCTTTAGCAAAAATCCTTGGTCCCTTCAGGCCCCTAGGTGGGTCACCCAGTGGTCAATCTGCTTCTCAGGCTGCCAGATGGAGAAACAGGTCTGGGAAAAACTGAGTATAACCTAGCAGGACTGGCTTTGTGATGGTGAACATTGTGTTTAGAGGATACATTTATTGTGCTAGGCTTGTAAAAATAAAATTGTTTTTAGGTTGCATAAGCCCTGAGGAAATTACTCTATCTTGAATGTACCCTGTCAGGTAGCCTGAGATGGACCACTTCCTGGTACCATTGAACTACTCTTAAAACAATTGCTGAATGTTGCAAAATATTTCAGTGCCTCAGCTATTCCTACAAAGTGATGGGTCACAAGATTAAACAGGCTAATAGTTAAATTCTGATTTTTACAAACTGCCTACCTGCTTGCATGTCAGAGGCATCTGCTGGACATGTTACTAAATCAAGTCTTGCCTGCTCTGGGAGAAGATATGAGTTACTTTGTCTTCCCAAAATTGTTACTTTGTAGGTTTTGCCTATATAATCCTTTAGCTAGCAATAGCCTTGGCCTTATCTAGAGAATTCTCTCTTTGTTGGCTCCGGTCAGCCCTCTTTTAATAAAAAAAAAAAAAATGCCTCTTATTTACTGAAGAAAAAAAAGGAATTGAGTCCAGGCACAAGTTCCATCAAGACTTATGCAAATGAAGATCAATACATTGCTGTCTGCATTGCTCCTAATGTCTGCCCCAATCCCAGAGAACAAGATGGAAAAGCACACACATGATTGATCACAAGACATAGGCTTCTAACCTTATATTGAACTACTGGTCCATGCATAATTATGAAGCTCCTTTTACAAAGAAATTCATAATAAGCACCATTTAATAAATGGAATGAAAAAGCAAAGGCCTATGAAGATCTTGATGAGTGAGTGCGTGTCTGTGTGCCTGCGCAAGTATGTAAGTGTGCTATGGCAAAACTGTGGAGGTTAAAAAAAAGAAAGCCCTCAGGTGTCAGAGGTGTTAGGCTTCATTTACCATGTCTTATTCACTGCTCTGAAGACCATTCAAGCACACCAGCTGCAGTAGATTCTCCTGGCTTTGCCTCCCATATTCTGCTAGTGACCCTAGTTTTTAACCAAATGGTACCATACTCAACAAACTTGTATCTGGCTTCTGTCTTTAGATAACATTTATGAGATGCATCTATGTTCTGTTGATATATAGCAATAAATTAGCATTCAGTTGGCAAACATCCCCAAATTTATCTTTCCCTTTGCTGGTTGCCATTTGGTGTATATTTATTTGGTGCCGATTTCTAATATTGTACCTTGTGAGCACTCCTCTGTGAGTTCTTTACAAGACCACATGTGCACATTTCTGTTGGTTATATATCAAGGATTGATACCCGAAAGACTAGACAAATAACCAGCTTTTGTCACACTGCCAAATAATTTTCCAAAGTGGTTTTAACAATTTGTATTCCAACTTGCAGTATGTGAGAATTCCAGTTGCTCCAAATCCTAGCCAAGCCTTGCAATTTTCTGTTTTCTTTTTACCTTTAACCAATGTACTACGAGCATAGCAATCTACAGTTGTTTTAATTTAAATAAAAAATAAATGGCTTTCTAGAAATTGTTAATGAAGTGGAATTCTTCAGTCCTACACAACATTTATACTGTTCATTTCTGTATATCCTGACATACATTCCCCATGGCTTTCTTCCTATTTCAAATGAAAGCATTTTGAATGATAAGCATGAATTTTTCAATTTCCAACTGGGTTCTGTCACATGTGCTGTGACATCAAGAGTAAAATCCAAGGGCCAGTTATTGTAAAAATAGAATAAGACCCCATTGCTGTGACTAAAATCCCTGGCAAAAGCAGCTTAAGAAAAGAAAGGTTATTTTGCTTGTAGCTTAATGATACAGTCTCTCATAGCAGGGAAGACATGGCATCTGGAGGGGGAGGTGGCTGGTCACGTTGCATCACACTCAGGAAGCAGATAGCTTCCTCCTTGTCACTGAGTATGGGAAGCCAGGAGTGCTGCCCACATTTGGGCTGGCTCTCCAAACCTCAGTTAAATGACCCTGGAAATGCCCTCAAAGTCGAGCCTTAAGATTTTCCTCCTAAGTAATTCTCAGTTTCTGCAAACTGACAATGAAGGCTAACTGTTGCTATCATGCATTATTTGTAAGAGTGTTCCAGAAGACCAACTGAGATGATGCATGGATTGTCAGTAGTGGCATCACAATTGCTGTCATTCTTTCCATTTGGAAAAAAAATAGAATATTCAGTAACAACCTAACTGAGCATCACATAAATGCCCAGTTATCTCTGGAGCACCTCAGTCTAAGGAGAGTACAATTTCTTGTATCTCTAAGACAGAGTTCCCGGCTTCTGCCCCTCCATTTAGTGTTATACCAAGCACTCTAACATTTGAATTTCACAAAACTAGTCATAATTCAAAGTGCATTTGGAGAGAACCCAAAGTGGAGAGGCTCCAACAACCTGTGCCTGCCTCTTAGTGTCAACTGGCCCCTTGGCCCTTGTTTGCTTCTTCTCTTTGCCTTCTGTAGTTTTTCTGATTTGCCACTTTTTGAAAACAACCATGCTACGTAAAAGGTTAACTATATTTGGCCTCCTGTGGAGTCTTCATAGGTATGATTAAAAAACATTACAGGTAATTATCCTCTACTCTAGACAACAAATAAAGATCATCCAAGTCCAGGCCGCTAATAATTTTTTCAGCAAGAAATTCAGATACCAGGATTAAACAAAATGATCGAGTTTGAATCACAAAGGTCAAAACACCTCGAAAAATCTGTTCAAGGAATGACTTCCTTTTCTGATACTGGACAAGTTGCTGTTATTCCTCCGTCTTTCTTCAACACTGCTCTGTTCACTCAATGGACACAGCATGAGGTCAGAAGATCTGGATGCTGTCCAGGCTTGGACACAATTTAACAGAGTCTAAGACCTCATCACTTATAGCATGTGTCATTATATATTATAACACTAAGGAAGAGGGAAATGTGAAAGGCACCTGAGAATGGGTCAATGGGACAATTCACTTGCCGTGAAAGCAAGAGGAATGTCTTAGTCAGGGCTTCTATTCCTGCACAAACATCATGACCAAGAAGCAAATTGTGGAGGAAATGGTTTATTCAGATTACATTTCCAAAATGCTGTTCATCACCAAAAGTTAGGACTGGAACTCAAGTAGGTCAGGAAGCAGGAGCTGATGCAGAGGCCATAGAGAAATGTAACTTACTGACTTACTTCCCCTGGCTTGCTCTCTTATATAACCCAAGACTACCAGCCCAGGGATGGCACCACTCACAATGGGCCCTCCCCCTTGATTGCCAATTGAGAAAATGCCTTTGAGCTGGATCTCATGGAGGCATTTCCTCACCAGAAGCTCCTTTCTCTATGAAAACTCCAGTCTGTGTCAAGTTGATACACAAAACCAGACAGTCCAAGGACCTAAGTTCAAACCCTCAGCACTTGTGTAAAAGCTGCCCTGTAATCACAGCACTGTGAAGAGTAGACAGGTCTATTCTGGAGACAGAACCTCTCTAATGAGGGAGTTTGGCTGAAATGGTAAAGTTCAGGTTCCATGAGAGACCCTCTTTCAAAAACAAACACAGTAAGAAGAAATGGACAGGTACATCTGACATTGGCCTACACACACACACACACAGAGAGAGAGAGACAGAGACAGAGACAGAGACAGAGAGATACAGAGACAGAAAAACAGAGACCGAGACAAAGAAAATACTTGAAGTTAAACTAAATCATGGAATAATTCCTCCTCACTACTTTAAAAGTCTATTGTATAATCTTTAGGATCAGTCACTATGAAGCATAGCTTTTAATAATATTTCACCACTATGCATACACAAAAACAGAGCTATGAACGGAATAAATTGATACAACTGCTAAATTTTTTTCAAAGTTATTGTCTAACTTTTCAAGTTATTTTTAAAAGTGTATGTGTGTCTAGTATATGCACACATGTGGGTGTGGCTGTGCATGCTCATGCAGAGGCCAGAGGAGCAGGTTGGGTATCTTCCTCTAGTAATCTTATTTTTTGAGACAGGGTTTTTCATTGAACCTGGAGCTAACCATTTTGGTTGTTTGGGCTTGTTAGCAGATTCCCAGGTTCTACCTATGTCTTTCCCCAAATTCTGGGGTTACAGGTACTTGGGGCCATGCTAAGCTTCTCCTTGGGTGCTAGGGATTTGAACTCAAGTCTTCAAGCTTTCACAACTGTTCTTCCTTACTTAGGCATTTCCCAGCCTAAGTAAGGGGGAGGGCCCTTGAGTCATTTTTCACAGAATTTCCATGCCCATCATGGCAGTGTGTTTTTGTCACCCTAACGCAAACTAGAATCACCTAGGAAAAGAGAATGACACTGATTGAAAAGCTGCCTCCATCAGATTGGCCTGTGGACAAGTCTGTGAGGTACTTTCTTGATTGATTAATGACTGATGTGGGAGAGCTCAGCCCATCAGACACTGTTCTGTCCTTGGGCAGGTGTTTTTAGGTTTTATAAGACACCAAGTGAGCAAGCCACAAGGAGCAAGCCAATGGGCCGAATTCCTTCATGATCTCTGCTTTAGTTCCTATCTCCTGGTTCCCCTCAATGATGGACAAATAAATCCTTGTCTCCCAGAGTTGCTCTTGATTATGGTGTGTATCACAGCAGCAAAAAGAAAATGATTATACCCCAGTTTTGATGTTTACATCTGTGTTGTGCCACAGGGAAATATGGTCTTATCCCATGTGCCATGTGGAGTTGCTGTGGCACATTCTGAAGATAGGGCTGCGTTGGCACTATAAAGGTCTTCTTCCTTGTTGCTGCCACTGTCTGCACGCGCTGATGCTGGCATGCTTTTCCTTGAGGGGTTCTGAGCAAAGGTATTGCAAAGCATGCTTGGTGAAATGTGTATAGAGCTCTGTTCACCTATAGAAGGAACCATTTTCCTCAGAGTTCATAGAGCATTTGGTGAGTATACCAGAAGAAAGTGTAAAGCTGTCAACTCCCCTTTAATAACAAGTATTCCTCTTACAAATGTCAGATGGATTTCTTTGCATTCTCCATCTTAGTATTTTAATAATGTAACATAAATAATCCACAGAAGACAGGTTAAAACCTTTGGGATGGTAAACCATGCCAGGAGCTTGGTGGGTAGAGCATGTCTGAGACCCCAGATTCTGGGTGGGTACCCACAAGAGACAGTCGGTACTCCCTGTTCCTCTCCAAATTCCTGGCCTGGAACATGTGCCACACTCCCTATAAGGAAACATGGCCTGTGGTCACATAACCCCAGGACAGATTTGTCCATACTCATGAGGTACCTAGAGGCCCTGAGGGTTTGGCCAATAAGCTCCCCTTCCTAGACATTCCTCCCTGCAAAAGGTATTTAACCTTGAGTCCAGCCTGAGAAGTCAGTACACATCCATTTGCCATGATGAACAACCAATAAACAGTTTAGCACCAAGGACTGTCTCTTTCACTGAGAACCACCATGGGGAGCATGGAAAAGCCTTCACCTACAGAGCCACTGCTTAATTCTCCCATAGAAGGCCTCTCTGTGCTCCCAGCCACAACCGCAGCCAAGCTATGGACCTTCATCAATGAGCAAAACCAGAACTCCTATTCTCCAAATCCCAGGCTAGTTGCTGTCCTCAGCCTGCCGGGCCCCAGCTCTGCTCTCAACTCCATGCCACTGAGAGATACCTGAAAGTCCAGGAGATTGGGAGTGCCCTGTCCTAGCCTCGTTGTTGGCTGTAGAACCCTGAAACTTTGTTCCCAACTTCTGTGTGAGGTTCTCCAGCAGCAACTTAGGGCTGGGAAGCCAGGGACTACCAGCTTCAGCTTTCTCACATCTCAGACTGTGCTTTCCCATCCCTGGGATGGTGTCTCTGTGCTTCCCTGAAGCCTAGTGCCCGCCCAGTGGTAGGTAGTGTTGGGATAAGTGCAGTCAGCTCCCAGCCTTTTGCCTCCCAAGTGGACGTGCCCTGTAGCAGGGCAGAACACTGACCCACAGAAACCCAGTTCAATTTAACAGGCTGAGCACACACAGTGCATACAATATGAAAGAAAGATTCAGTAAAGCAGCTGACATGACCAGTTCATGGTATGGTTAGGGGAAAGATTTTATTGTAGATAAGAGGTAGAAAATATCTAGAAAGACGAGCCAGAGCTACAAAAGAGAGTAGAGAGAGAGAGAGAGGCCAAGAATAGTGAAAACAGCAGGGTTATAAGAAGGAAGAATAGCTGAGGGTGGGAAGCCAGTGAGCTGGAGGGAGTTTAGGGTACAGGGGAGAGGTGAGAAGGGCTCAGATGCTTGCATGCACTTTGAAGTGCATTAACAGATCCTTGCAGTACTGAGGAAGCTTGGAAGCCAGCATGCACTTTGATATGCTGATAGACACCACGGGTAGCCATCTGGACATATTCTGTCAAAGGTAAGGGAAATGACTCCTTGGCAGATGGACACTGGCTTCACAAGTTCCCGAGTGCTGCCTTTTATCTAATTCCCAGAAATTCTCTCAGAGTCCAGGTTGAGCTCATTTCTGCCTATTCGGATTACCTTTTGGAGTACTGAGAATTGGAATTTCCTTTGGACCTGACACATGTGAACTGACTGAAAGGACACTGTGATCAAGCTGTGGCCCATTCATGAGAGAGCTACAGGACAATTACCATCTGGATTTCCAGGGACTGTAAGACACTGCCAACGGTCAGAAATATCCGAATGTCATGAGTCAACAGCATAGCTCCAGAGTAAAGGTCCTTGTAGCCAAGCCTGAGAACCTGAACTTACATAGTAGGCTACCTACATAGCTGTCCTTTGACCTCCACAAAAAATACATTGTTGTGTGTATGGTGAGCACACACATACACACATATGAGAGGGGGATAGTAAAATATCTTAATTTCAGAAATGTTAAAATGACGAAGGAAACCAACTATATCTCAGGTGGATGAAATGTATAGGTTACAACTAAAATTAAGGACAGACATAGCTCACTGAAGTTTTCAGTTCAGTGGTTTTTCCTTCCCTGTGCGGGGTCTTTCAGCCATTGAAGAATAGGACCAGCCAAGAAGTGGCAGGATCCACCCCATGCTCTGTGCATACTTCAGGGATGATTCCTTCTGCGCATGTCCAGAAGTGCTGCCTCTGGAGAGAGGCAAGTCTGCCCATTCCCAAACATGATCTAACCAATGTGACTGGAGGAAAGCTAGCTCATTTCAGGACTTTCTCCTGGCGGCTTTCCTTTATTACAAAAGCACATCAAGGAAGCTCTTGTCTCACAGTGACAACAAAAGAACCTTGAATGAACACTAATGCAATCTGAGTGACTCAAAATCATTTTCTTCCAAAGGTTGTGTGGCTTTTAATCGAGAACTCTGAGAGATGGAAGGAAGCTTTCAGACCCCCAGAAAAGCACAGATTTCAAAGGGAGTATGTGTTGGGTGATTTTTTTATTGTTGTTGGAATAGATTTCCCAATGTGCCTCTGCCTGCCCACTCATGAGGCTGTCTCTGCTTCCAAGGAGACATGTGGGTTAAAACTACAGATTCCCTCATGGCATTGTCTCTGAGGGACTGGAGCTTTGCTGGTCCGTGTTTTATTACTGAAAAGCATATGTGCTTACGGGAAGGCCGTGAATAACAACATTTCAATGCCAAATGATCACATATCCTCACCATTGCCTGAGTGTCTAAAATAATATGGTGGAATCGAATGATCTCTGAGACCTCCTCCTGTCCTCCCATAACTGTGAAGAGAAAAATCATGAGAGAAAAGAGAGTGACTAAATTCTGGTCCTGAATCTACCAGCATCCTGCCACTTAACCTCTCTAAACTTCAATTGCCAAAGGAAAATGTTGCAGAAAATGACATTTAAAATTCTACCCAAGTCTATCCATACCTTCAATTTGTAAGTGAATATATTATTTTTATGTTAGAAAACCACCTTCACTGATTTGTATCAGGCTGGCATGATGGACCAGTGAGCAAAGGTATTTGCTGTGCAAGGTTAGCAATCTGAATTTGATACCCAGGACCCACTGTGGAAGGAAAGAATGCATTGTGAAAGGAAGACTCGACAAACTTGCCCTATGACCTCCACAACTGGCATTATGGCATGCTCTCATATGCACACTTGTAATCTCAGAGCTGGGAAGAGGTGGAGACAGGCTGATCTCTGGAGCTCATTGGCCAGCCAAAGTAGGTTACTCAGTGAGTTCCAGGTGAGTGATAGACCTTGCCTCAAAAAGAAAAGGAAAGAGAAGAAAAGAAAGGAAAGGAAAGGAAAGGAAAGGAAAGGAAAGGAAAGGAAAGGAAAGGAAAGGAAAGGAAAGGAAAGGAAAGGAAAGGAAAAGGGGAAGGGGAAGAGGAAGAGGAAAGGCAAGATAAGGCAAAGAAAGGAAAGAGGATAATGTCCAAGTAATGACATCTCAGGTTGTCATCTGACCTCCACATGTGTCCTCACGTATGTGCATGAAAACCCATATACACCAGAAGCTATTCACATATACACACACAGACACAGAAACTTTAAACATGTAGAGTATTGGGAGGTTCTAGGCCTAACATAATGCCAAAAATATTTCACACTTTCATTTTTAAAGCATTTTAATGAATGTCCTTGGTAGGAGACAGGAAACAAAAGTGGCATTACTAAGAGAAGATTTTATGGTGTATTTAATTAGAAAATTTCACTATTTAAATAAAAAACAGTCAATCAAAAGCTCTGAGAGATAAGAGCACTGTTAACTTGCAATGAGCAGTGGCAGCAAGTCCAAAGTAGCTACAGACACAGACCCACTTGTTTGAAGTGTGTGGCTGCTAACAAGCTCTCCAGGCACAGATATTGTCTTAAATTAAAGGACAGCTCTACTCTGTGCACATAAAAACAAGGCCAAGGACTCAAGTGCCTTGATGGCAATGGCCAGCAGTTGGGATCAAAGCAGCAATCACACAAAACACCGTACCTCGGTTTCTAGCCACTGTCCTTGAAAGGAATTCATTTCTTCCCCACCCTACCTCCTCAAAATAATTCCAGTTCACCAAATCTATATTAATGGCAGTTGATGGGTCTCTGCATAACAAAATGGCCTATATTGGCATAATAATTAATTCTTTGCTGTTCCTTATATATGAAGTCATGAGATTGAGTTCTGACCCCAAGCTAGAGAAAAAGATTGGAACATGAAATAAACTTCATGCATAGTCACAGCTGTACAAGAAAAGGCCATGTTTGGATTATCTGTTTTCTCTCCTCACCCATAAATTCCGCCTTTGAGCAGTAGCAAGGCACACATGCATAGCAATTGTCCTCTGACTGCTTTTCACCTTGCTCCCCCAAAGCCACATCAAAAAGGTACCAATTTAGATGAGAAAGCCAGACCTAATGACCTGGCTGCATCTGGCTGGAACGAGCTATGCAATTCAAAAAGCTACAAAAGCAAAGCCTCAGTTTGGGTTTTTCATTAAAGTGGGTTTGGGGTTTTTATTTGTTTTTAAATCAGCTTTGAAATCCCCTCTGATTTTCCATGCTGTCATTCTTCCTCTGCTGTGTCCTCGAAAGGGTGACTCAGTATGTAGCCCATTGTGTGCCCTAAACCTTCCGCCAAATCAGAAAATGGGCCCAGCGTTTGAATAGTGATTCAATTAAAAAGATGTATTGAGTTTCTCTTACGATGTAGCCACAAGCACAGAGGATACAGAGGAAAACAGGATGTAGCATTCATTTTTCCCATATGATAAATAGCTTCAAAAGTTGCAATAACTTGCTACCATAAACATTGATTTCAACTCAGGTGTTTATATGTTGGCTGTCAATTCAATGACCTCAGGTAGGTCACACAAGGTTTGTAGTTATTCCACACTGCAGGAGTCAGTCTGAGGAGGCCATGGATTTATGGGCCATGCTCTTTTGCTTGGGGTGGGGGGTAGCAGTTCAAAGTCATTGATTGGAAATTGGGATTCATGTGCATTACCAAGGCATTGCTCCAAAATCTTCTTGCAGTACCCATACATCGTACATTCACTCCACAGTAATAGATTGGCCTCTACAGCCCCCATCCCCTGTGCAGGTCCACATTGCATTAAAGAGAAATGGAAGTGGACCTCTTTCTTCTCTTGGCTACACCAGTTTCTGTTCCCTTTTTTCCCTGCTGCTGTACGTTGCATGTATATAGGGACATCTAGTGGTATCCTGGGCCCCTCTGTGTGCTGAGAGTGTGTCATCTATTAGTGATCTCATCACACACTGTCCAGGCTAGTGACCTTCATGACATGGCTCTGCTAACATATACACTGGAAAACTCTAGGCTTCTAGCTGGTGGCTAACTTGTGCCCCAGAGGGATTTCTTCTAGCCTCCTCAGCACCGACACCAGGTGTGTCAGGCTGTGTGTCACCTGACAACATGTGGACTCTAGAAATCCTGCCTCCCTCTGTGCTCCTTTTTACTAGCCACAAGTGTCTCTATGACTATTGCCCAATTCTGGCCAGATATACCAGGAATGACTCTCCCATGCAGTAGACTACAGCCATAACCAATAAGATATAAGAGCATTCATGGAGAACATCATCTTTTCCTTCCAAGCTTGCCATCCCATAACCCACCCTCTATCTCTTTCTCTTTCTCTATCTCTATCTTTATCTCTATCTCTATCTCTCTTCATGTCTTTCTCCCTTTTCCTCTCCCTCTTCTGACTCCCTCTTCTTTCTTTCCCACTTCTGGTTTTCTGCCCCCTTCCTTCTCTCACTTTCCCTCCCATCTTCCACCACCTTCCCCAACCTAGGTTATTTCTAAGAGTTTCAAGTTCCTTTTATGTCTTTATATTAGCTATCTGTATTTTTAAAACAAACAAACACAAAACCTTGGTCAATCTTGTTTGTTTTGTTTTTTATTTCTAGTCCTCTTTCCAACACTGGTATATTCCACCCTCTTCTTTGTGTCAACATTCATGTTATTTAAGCTGGAAGTCAAGACCAGTATTTGGATACTCACTTGCCCTAGATATCTCCCGTGTGTATATGAGGCATACACACTGCTAAATTGCTGCTTGATTTTCTCTTGTTAATCTGTATTGCAGATGTCTCAACTGAGAATTCAGAAAGGTGGAGAGGAAAACCATTTTTAGCCCCACTGCACCAATGTATGGGAAGTGAACTTTCATCACTAGATATACAAATTTGAACAATGAAAAGATCAATGCTTACCTCAAAGAGCTTCAGGTTTAACAGAGAAAGACTACCAAGCAACAGATAACTGATAATATAACACTATCAGCTGACGCATGGAATATGTAGCCAAAGTAGAGTTAACCAAAAGAAAACTTTGAAGAGGGAATAGCCAATCTGATTAAGGGTCAAGAAGATGCAGAATGAATGTCAAGGTTGCCTGTGCAGTTAGATTAAAGGTGGCGGATGAGAGAGGCAGGAGGAATATAAAGTGTAGGGGAACAGAGGGATCCACACCTGGCATGTGTACAATATTTCCAATTTCAAATTATAATCATCGGCATTACCCATTTCATTGCAATGAACCCAGTCAAGTATCGTATCGTGCCAAGGCACAGAAATCATTTTCATTTTTTTCCTGAAATCTTTCCAAGCTTAGGTTATTTATTTCTGCTTGATGTAGAGCAAGAATCCAACATTGTTTTTAGATGTGACAAAAGACCATATGTATTAGTCCCAAGTGGGAATTGAGAAGAGAAATGTACTCTCCATGTAAATAGCTTCTAAACATGAATCAAATGGCCCCCAAGACACTCTGAGCTCATCATATCTAGCAGAAAGTCCAGAGGGAATAGTTCTTTCGGTTCAAGTTTTTGTTTCTGGAGGAAGATCCAATAATACCATTTTATATCCCCCATATCTCCCCCCCACCTCTTTTAAAAAGTTGAACACTTCTCTTTAAAGGCTCAATTCAAGGTCTAGTCCTCTGCTCTGTCCTGCCCCTGTCTAGAACTCTCCCTCCTCATACTCCACTCCTGAACTTGGCTGTGAGCTATAATTACATTACCCAGAAGGTTCCTTTCAAATCATTTTTTTCCCTGGGCTCCACTTGAAATTCAGAATTTCTGGGTCTAGGGCTGCATTTTAAGCTTCTCATGCAATTTTAATGTGAGCGGCCCAGCATCCATCAGGTAGGAGCCATTCATCAATACGCATCATGCAGCCCATACTTAATTGTTGTCTCGCTGATTTATGTCTGTTGGCCTGTGTTCTATATCACTGCTTCTCAACCTTTAAAGTGCATATGAGTCACCTATGCTTCCTGTTAAAATGCAGCTCTGGCTTAGGGGACCTGAGGTGCGGCCTCGAATTTCTGCATTTCTAACAAGTTGCCAGGTGATCACTGATGCTGCCATTCCTGGCTCCATACTTCGAGGCACCAACTTAGAGTTGCTCACATTGGGGTCAGGTATCTGCTTTCCCCTTTTCTTTCCTATTCTGGGGAATATGTGTCAGTATGGGACTGTCATTTAAATGTATATGTGTTTAATCCAATTTAATGTTCCATGCATCCTTTTTAACTTTATGAAGCAAACCATCCATTTCCTTTTGTTACAATTTCCCATCCTTGCTCTCTGGATTCTATTTACACCTTAGGTGGCTGGGCAAATTGTTATTCCTGCCAAGAAAAATCAAGATGAAAAGACAATATAAAGATGCTCATACCAGAAAATGATTTTATTAGTGTATATTCACTGTACAAAATAATAGGTTTCATCACTGAAGGTAATTATTAAACTGCCTCACAGAATACCCTGGCATGCCTATTGAAACACAGTAAACTGTCCAGACCACATAGAGTATATGACAAAGAGGCATGGGAATGCATGCTAAGCAAGATTCTGAAGTTCACATATAGTTTGAGTAGTATAGATACTGTCAGAGAATGAGATGGGGGAGGGGGAAGAGCGAGGAGGAAGAGGAGAAGGAGGGGAAGACTTGACAGCTATGTAATACACACTCTCAATGGCATCTTGGACTATTCACTACTTTGCACTGAGGGACACTGGGAAGCCTTTAGAAGCAAGACCTTACTTTTCCAGCCATCCTCCTCTCTCCTCTTTCACCCAGGGCATTTCATAGGACCTAGAACACTTCAGTGAGAAGCGTGGAGCCTCAGTTCACAGTATGTGAACTGCAGACATACATAAACAATATGGAAAAGCGAGGCAGTTTATTTTACAACTTTGCGTAGCCAGGTGCCTGCCCAGCATGGCAGGCATGCTGATGGAGCACAGATAACACCTTTTATCATCCTAACACAGCTCCCTTCCCCTATTACAGGCTGAATGAGCTGGTTAGTGTTTATGTCACCTTGACACAAGCTAGGGCCAAGTAGCTGGTCTTTACTACTTTATGAGTTCTTCTTTCGCCCCTTTATCCCCCTGTATTTAGCCCCTAATCCTAGATAGGAGAGAAAGAAGGATAGAGGGCACAGAGTTGGAGGTCCATTGACCTAATTTCTTTCCTTTTGTTTCTTCTTTGCGCCCAACTAACAAACAGTGACCAACCCCCCTGAAAAACCAACAACCACCCACACACCTCTTTGGGACCTAGCATCTATATACCTTCTGAAAAATTCCCAGAATCCCAAACATCACACAACTGCAGATATTATCTGCAGCTGACAAATCCATGCCTCTGCTAGAGCATGAGGCAAATCATAGCCAGCTGTTGTGGACACTCCAAAGCAGGCTCATATCCTCACACCTGGGATTAAAAAGAAAATATATTCTTTTTTTTTTTTTTTTATTTCTGAGTAGGGACAATTTTCTTTTTTNGGCCAACTAGGCCATCCTCTTCTATATATGCAGCTAGAGACATGAGCTCAGGGGGTACTAGTTAGTTCATGTTATTCTTCCACCTATAGGGTTGAAGACCCCTTCAGCTCCTTGGGTACTTTCTCTAGCTCCTTCTTTGGGAACCCTGTGTTCCATCTAATAGCTGACTGTGAGCTTCCACCTCCATGTTTGCCAGGCAAGAAAATATATTCTTATTATATTACTGTGTTTTTAAAAGAAACCAAAAATCCAATTTCAGAAATGTAATTACAGCTTGGGCAATCTGGGAAGAGAAAACTTAAATTGAGAAAATGGGCCCACCAGACTGCCTGTAGTGCATATTTAAATTAGTGATTGATGTGGAAGTGTCCACACCTGTTGGCAGTCCCACCTCTGGGCTGAGCAAGCCATGAGGAGCAATCTAGTAAGCAGCCCTCTTCCATGGCCTCTATATCCAGTTCCTGCCTCCAGATTCCTGCCTTGACTTCCCTGGGTGATAGATTATTACCTGGAAGTGGAAGATGAAATAAATCTTTTCCTTCTCAAGCTGCCTGTGGTCACGATATTTTATCTCAACAATAGATCAACTAACTAAGATGCTAAGGAATCAGGAGTGTATAATCTTACATATCATCTAGGTTGCCGGGCTGCTTGATTTTTGTCTATTTTTCAACAACAACCACGAATGGAGTCTTCTCCACATTTTACATCTTGTTTATTTTAAAGCTTGTCAGGCCCATGACCTTATTAACATCTTGGTTGTTAAGCAAGCTTGACAGCTAGTCATTTTCTATTCTAATTTTCTAGTTTGGAGGAGGGAGAATAGCTAGATTAGAAGAGTTTGGGGTGCGTCACTACTTTATCAGGCTTACCTCCAGGGGTTCAGTGTTTTTCTTATCATCTGTAATTGAAACCAAGCTGACTCAAGCTACTTTTTTTAATTTATTTATTTATTAGATAATTTCTTCATTTACCTTACAAGTGCTATCCCAAAAGTCCCCTATACCCTCCCCCCCCTGCCCTTCTCCCCTACCTACCCACTCCCACTACTCAAGCTACTTTTATTTTGCAAATGAACCATCTTATTTTATTTCTTACATCTTCTCTCTCAAAGCAAGCCATAAAATTGGCAAGGATTATTCTATGTCCTGTCCCTCCTTAACACTCATAGGATGCTCATTTCAGAATGGCCCTACCCTATACTCAGGAGAAGAAATATTACACAGAATGGTCAAATAGAAGCTGAAGCAAACAGCCTTGCTATATTCTCTTTCTCTACCTCCACCCCATCAATTTATTTGCTTTAGATTATACTTTTTCTGTCCAATTGGTTTCTCCACAACTATCCAGTTTTCACATGAGACTCAGCATAAAAACACAGTATCCTTTGGGTCTTCTGGTCTCTGTTTCTGAAGGCTCCTGGGTTATTCTATATGTTGTTGTACAAACTTGTATTTTTTTCTTGATAACTTCTTTTGCCAGAGAAGAGTGCTTGTGTGACCCTTTTGATGGGTGAGAAAAGGGTATATTAGCTTTTTATCCCTATGACTTTCTGTTGACTATTATGCTGTGTCACCTTAAAGACAGATGAGTTTCATTTTATCTTGGTAATAACCCTAGCATAGAGTCTTTTTCTTGGAGGAGACTTGAGAGGTTAGGAAAGCTATTTAAAATGGTCATATATGTGAGTCTAGAACCCAGGTCTCTTGACATCAGATCTCTTGGAACTCTTGTCAAGAATTTAACTTCTAGAAGGCTTTCCTGAGGGTAAGCTATCCATTAAAGGATTCTTTCTTCCCTTTCATATTGCCTCTGTTTTTATTCTTTCCTTAGAAATACTCAAAGAACTGAGAGCCATCAACACTGTAAGAACCAGTATAGCTCATGCCTTTCTCCTTGCATCCTTACTTTTTACTTAGCAGTCAGTACCACCATGCATATAGGTTGTTGTCTCACAGGTGTAGGTATCAATAATTGTCTCTTGTTAACAAAGGTTAAAGGATATTTTAGAAATCATAAAATATGTTTTCTCTAACTCATCAATAAACTGGGAACCAGAAAAGACATCAGGATGAATTTACAGGAGAAAGCAAAAAACCATAAATTTATATACAGTGATAATTAAAATAATCTTCAAAGCCAGTTTAGTTGTTTGGCAATAATAAATTGCCTTTCACCAAACACAAAGGGCTTGGAATTTAAAAAAAAGATTTATTTATTTTATATCTATGAGTACACTGTAGCTGTTTTCAGTCACACCAGAAGAGGGCATTAGATCCCATTACAGATGGTTGTAAGCCACCATACAGTTGCTGAGAATTGAACTCGGGACTCAGAACTCTTAACCACTAAGCCATCTCTCCAGCACCAAGCTAAGCACCAGGCTTGAACTTCTTTAAGGAAGAATGAGATGATGTCAGTTTTCTACTAATTAACTTCTGTCTCTTCAGGATTACAGAGCATACTAGGGAATGGCAAAGGTTCTCCCTCCCTCGGCCCCAGTGATAACCCTGAGAGACCTTCAGTACAACACTGAGTGAATATTCAGTAATTTTTTCTGTATGTATCAAAGTCTTATGTTTTTATTTAACTTTACTCTCTTTTCCTATCTCTTAGAGATCAATGTCATCTCCAAGGATACTCATGATCACAAGATAAGGCTGGCCTCATTAGCTTTGGCCTAATTATGCACATGGGTGCAGCAAATATGTTTTTTTACTACCTAGGGACATCTTAAATGATTGAAGTTCACATAAGGAAACTGAGATTTCAAAGCTTCTATGCCTTGTTATTTTAAGGCTAGGAAAATCAATGTTACTAAATGCTGCACCAAATTTCACTTACACTGTCTATGTATCTTCCCAAAGTTCCCCTACCCCTCCCAAATATACCAAGGTTCCTGTCCCAAAAGGTTGTGTAACCTTAGCCCTAAAGCAAATCTGAGTTCTATGAGTGTGTTGTGTCATACTTGATTTAATAAGCACAGTGCAAGATCTTGGTAATATAACTGTTTCTTCTAGGTATATCCCTATCATTAAAGAAAGATGCTCAGAGGTCCATTGGCACTAGGTACTACCAGAGGCCTGCTGCTATCAGGGAACACCAAGGCCTGCTGCCATCTGAACTTAACAGCTCTACCTGAATTCTCAGAAGCCTGTTGTCATCTGGGACTACCAGAGCCTGCTGCCATCTGGAATTACCAGGCTTGACAACACCAAGGATAAACAGATGGTTAAAGGCCAGTATAAAAACACAATCAATAAAAGCCAGGGTAATATGGGACCACCAGAACCCAGCTATGGTACCACAGCAAGCCCTGGATATTCTAACACAGCTGAAGCACAAGAAAATGACCTTAAATCCAATCTTATGAAGATGATAGAGGCATTTAAAGAGAAAATGAAAAAATGTCTTAAAGAAATAAAGCAAAATACAATTAAGCAGAAAATGAATAAAATATTCAGGACCTGAAAATAGAAATAGAAGCAATAAAGGAAACATAAACTGAGGGAATCCTGGAGATGGAAATCCTAGGAAAGAGCATAGAAACTAAGACTCAACCATCGCCAACAGAATACAAGAGATGGAAGAGAGAATCTCAGGAATAGAAGATATGATAGAAGAAATTGATACAATGGCCAAAGAAAATTCTAAATGTAAAAAATTTTTAACACAAAATATCCAAAAAATTTGGACACTATGAAAAGACCAAACTTAAGAATAATAGAACTAGAAGATTTCCAATTCAGAGGATCAGAAAGTATTTTCAACAAAATTTTCTTAGAAGAAAATTTCCCTAACCCAAAAAAGAGATGCCTATAAATATACAATAAGCTTACAGAACACCAAATAGATTAGATCCACCACATAATAATCACAACATTAAATGTACAGAACAAAGAAAAATATTAAAAGATGCAAGGGAAAAGGGCCAGGTAACATATAAAGGCAGACCTATCAGAATTACACCAGACTTCTCAATAGAGACTATAAAAACAAGAAGGGCCTGAGAAGATGTCTTGCAGTCTCTAAGAGACCACAGATGCCAACACAGATTACTATACCCAGCAAGACTCTTAATTACCACAGAAGGAAAAAATGAGATATCTCATGACAAAATCAATTTAAACAATACCTATCCACAAATCCAGCACTACAGAAAGAAACCTCCAACTCATGGAGGTTAACTACACCCAAGAAAAGAATGGGAAATAAATAACCCCACACTAGCAAAACCAAAAGAAGAGACTCTCTCTCTCTCTCTCTCTCTCTCTCTCTCTCTTTCTCTGTCACACACACACACATACACCACCACCACCACCATAAAAATAACAGGACATAACAACCATTGGTTATTAATATCTCTCAACATCAATAGACTCAATTCCCCCCCAAAAAAGACACAGGCTAGCAGAACAGATGTGAAAACAGGATCCATCATTCTGCTGCATACAAGAAACACACCTCAGCAACAAAGATGGATATTACTTCAGAGTAAAGGGCTGGAAAACACACCCAAACTTGTGGGACACAATGAAAGCAGTACTAAGAGAAAAGTTCATAGTACTAAGTGCCTTCATAAAGAAATTGAAGAGCTGTCATACTAGAAATTTAAAAGTGCACATGAAAACTCTAGAACAAAAAAGTAGCAAATGCAAGCAAGAGGAGTAGATGGCAGGAAATAATCAAACTCCCAGCTGAAATCAAGAAATTTGAAGCAAAGAGAATACAAATAATCAAAAAAAAAAAAAAAAAAAAAAAAAAAAAAAAAAAAAAAAAAAAAAAAAAAAAAAAAAAAAAAAAAAAAAAAAAAAAAAAAAAAAAAAAAAAAAAAAAAAAAAAAAAAAAAAAAAAAAAAAAAAAAAAAAAAAAAAAAAAAAAAAAAAAAAAAAAAAAAAAAAAAAAAAAAAAAAAAAAAAAAAAAAAAAAAAA
>LR753307.1:1323495-1337803 GCA_902729485.2 Mus minutoides
AAAAAAAAAAAAAAAAAAAAAAAAAAAAAAAAAAAAAAAAAAAAAAAAAAAAAAAAAAAAAAAAAAAAAAAAAAAAAAAAAAAAAAAAAAAAAAAAAAAAAAAAAAAAAAAAAAAAAAAAAAAAAAAAAAAAAAAAAAAAAAAAAAAAAAAAAAAAAAAAAAAAAAAAAAAAAAAAAAAAAAAAAAAAAAAAAAACCTAAGAGCTGGTTCTTTGAGAAAATCAAGAAGATAGACAAATCCTTAGCCAAACTAACTAAAAGACAGAGTCAGTATCCAAATTAGCAAACTCAGGAATGAAAAGGGGGACATAACAATAAACAATGAGGAAATCCAAAGAATCATTGTCTTACTTCAAAAACCCATACTCAAAAAAATTGGAAAATCTAAATGAAATAGATGATTTCCTTGATAGATACCATTTACCAAAGTTAAATTAAGACCAGATAGACAATTAAATAGTTCTATCTCTTAAGGAAATAAAACTAGTCATTAAAAGTCTCCCATCTGTTAGTCATCAGGAAAATGCAAATCAAAATGACTACTCAGCTAGTAAAAACAAAGACATCATGAAATTTGCAGGGAAATGGATGGAACTAGAAAATGTCATCCCAAATGAAGTAACCCAGACCCAGAAAGACATGCTTGATATCTATTCACTTATGAGTAGATATTGCCCTGGAATGTACAAAATAACCACATTACAATCCACAGACTCAAAGAAGCTAAGTAACAAGGAGGGCCCAGAAGAGGGTGCTTGATTCTCACTCAGAAGAGGAAATAAAATAAATATCTGAAATAGATGGAGGAAAGGAACTGAGTGAGATAGTGTGTGGTACAGGGTGGAGACCAAGTGCACCAAGTGGGGGCTGGGGGAGAAAAAATGGAAATTGTTTGGGAATGCAGCTCTAAGATAGGAGAAGACTCCTGGGAATCCTTGGGGGTAACCCTAGCTGAGACATCTAGTAAAGGGGTATATGGGGCCTGAAGAGGTCACCTCCTGTAGTCAGGCTGGACTTCTAGTGGAGAAAAGGGGACACCAACCAACCCAAAAAAACTTCAACCCAAAATTTGTCCTATCTATCAAGAACTACAGGGATAAAGATAGATCAAAGATTTAGGTAACAGCCAACCAATGACTGGCCCAACAGGAGACCCATCCCGTGGGAGAGACCCAACTTTTGACACTATTAATGATACTCTGTTATTTTTGCAGATAGGAGCCTAGCATAACCATCTCCCGAGAGACTCCACCCAACAGCTGATGGAAACAGATGCAGAGACTCACAACCAAATAATAGATAGGCATAGCTCAGGGAGTTTTGTGGAAGAGTAGGGGATAGAATTGAGGGAGTTGCAGAGGTAAAGGACACCACAGGAAGACCTGCTGAGTAGTAATCTAACCTGGTCCTGTGGGCACTCACAGAGACGGAACCACCAGACAAAGAGTATATAGAGGCTGGACCTAGGCCCTTTATACATATGTAGCAGGTATGTAGTGTGTTCTCTATGTGAACCCTCTAACAATTGAAGCCAGAGCTGTCTCTCACTGTGTTGCCAGCCTTTAGATCCCTTTCTCATAACTGGGATGCCTAGTTTGACCTTAGTGAGAGAGGATGTCCTACTATGACTTGATGTACTAAGATGGGTGTCCCCCACTTCTCTGAGAAGAAAGAGAGGAGGAAATGTGGGAAGGGGCTAAGTGAGGGGGCACTAGAAAATGAGTATAGGGGCTATAATCAGGCTGTAACATGAATAAGTAAACAAATTAATGGAGAAAAATTAAATACAATGACAAAACTTTCTTGGAAAAAAAAGACAAACACTTTCTCTTTTCTTTTTTTCTCTTTTTTGTGCACCATGCTTCCATCACTCTCACACCTCCTTCCCCCTTCAAATGTTTCTCATGCCCTCTCTCTTCCATGCCCTCTCCCATCATGATCTCTTTTTTTAAATTATTGTTGATATGTGTGTACATATGTGTATATGCACATGGAGACTACTGAGTCTGTTCAGCTTTCCTTACATGTACATGTGACTGACTACTTGGGATTGGTAGTCCATACTGAGGAAACCAATTCTCCCTCTCACAACAGCCTTTGACCACCTATTTGTGGCTCTTCATCAAGGGGTGAGATCATGCCTTGTCCATGTTGGCATGTCACTGATGTTGTCATTATGGTTCAGGAAAACATATTGTTGAGATTTTCCATGTCATGCCTAGGGGTCACTTTCTGGCAACAAGTGTCCTGGGCATCTAGATTATACAATATTTCCACTCCCTCTTCATCTGTTTTACCTGAGTCTTAGGTTTCATAACAGATATATCACTTGGGGTTGATCACCTGCGAGTCTTTTATTCTCTGCATTTTGTCAAGTTGTGGAGACTACATCTTAATGAAACTATGCAAATAACCGTGTTGCCAAGAAAGATAAGGATAACAAAGTTTTAGAGCTCAGTGGGACAAAGTTGGAAGAGGAGAGATAGTGTGAAGATAGCTTCAATATTGTGGAAATGACAATGTCTATTGCTTGATTAAGGTATGAGATATGGCAAACTGGTACAATGAAATGTCACTTAGCAATTCAAAGAAGCTAAATAAAAATACATTTATAGCATGTATGAACCCTGAAATGCATAAGCATGTTTGAAAACATGGCACTAGCTAATAAGTGTAAGTTTTATGTCACAAGTTTCATGACTCCATTTATACGTAATATCCAAAATAGAAATATCTATGTGAACTGCAAGTGAATTAATGATTGCTATAAATTGAGTACCCTCAGCTCCCGGGGAATAGAGAGACTGTTAATGATCACAGGGGTCTTTCCTCAGTAATAAGATGTTCTAAAAATTGATTGTGAGCTTGCTATATTTTAATATACAAAAAACATTGAATTATAAGCTTTAAATAAATGCCTTATATTTTACAGAGATTTTATTTTATAAACCTATTTTATATGGAGAGTTTAAATAGAAAGTCTCAGTATAGGAGCACATGCCCACACATCCAGCCCTTGGGAGGGAGACTAAGGCAAAGGATCACAAGTTCAAGACTAGTTTGTACGACACAGCTGAAACTGTCTGAGAAAAAGACAAACAGACATATGAAGGGTATATAATGCATGAAAAAAATGAACATTAAAATTATTTTATTCTAAACACCTTCAACTATATTCAAACAAGAAATCATGATACTATAAAATATCTTCCACCAATTCATCTACTCATTTTTCCAGTATGTATGTGCATAAGTCATACATGTGTATGAAGGTGCATATGCCTACGGAAGCCAGAAGATGATGGTTGTGTGTCTCTCCAATGCAGTCCCTTGAGATAGGGTCTCTTGCTGCACCTAAAGTTTATCACATTTTCGCTAGGTGCCATCAGCAAGTCCCAGTGACCCATCTATCTCCACCACCCTTGAGCTCATTCTTAATATAGTTTTTACACATTGTTTGATAATTTCATGTATGCATAGAGAAATGTTGATCATATTCATCTCTCACTAATAATCCATAATAAGTATAATATACTAAGAATATTCCAAAACTACACTTAGAATGTGTTGAGAATATGAGACAATGTGTCATAAGGAGTGTGACAAACAAAATGTCATGATTGTGACGAATCACTGAGAAGGTCTTATAAAGCACACAGGTCTAAAATCTTTAAATTAATGATATGTACCTATACTCTGCCTATACAAATCTAGTGTAGGAAGGGCTTTCTGTTATTTGACTATGCTTTTCTTTATATATGCAGATATAAGGTCCATATCCCTGTGATAGAGAGTGTGTGTGTACGCATGCATGCAAGTGCACACATGTCTATGCACAATTGCATACGCCCAAGATCAACTGATTCAAGGAAGACTCAACATGTTTTTGTAGTCAGGGTTTCTTAGCAGCCTGGAGCTCACTAAGTAGGCTAGGCTGGATGGCCAACAAGTGATCTCCATGGACCTGCATGTCTTCAAACTGTTCAGCACTTGGATTACAAGTACATGTACATGTGTGCCTTTAAACCAAAATGGTTCAAATTCAGGTCCTCATGCTTGCAAGGTAAGCACTTTTTCCAGTAGTCCTTAATTATACTTTTCATGTGACTCTAATATGGAAAAGTGTTTGTTATAGTGTTCTATTGTTGTTAAGAGACATCATGACCATGGCAATTCTTATAAAAGAAAGCATTTAACTGGAACTTGCTGAGTTTCCGAGGTTGAATCAATTGTCATTGTAGCAGGGAACATGAAAGCACTTGGGCAGGCATGCTGCCATAGAAGTAGCTGGGAGTTCTACAGGCAGCAGAAAAAGAGAGACACTGGGTCTGGCTTGGGGTTTTGAAACCTCAAAGCCCACCCCCAGTGACACATTTCCTTCAACAAGTCCACACCTACTCCAACAAGGCAAATGCCCCTAATCCTTCTGAAGTGGCACCACTCCCTGATGACTATGCATTCAAATATATGAGCTAGGAGGTCATTCCTATTCAAACCACTACATTCCACACCTTGTTCCACTACATTCCACACCCTGGTCCCCATAGCTCTACAGCCATATCATAATGCAAAAATGCATTCATTCCAAGTTCAAAGGTCCATTTGCAACCCTATAAGAGGAACAACAATATGAACTAACCAGAACCCCCAGAGCTTGTGTCTCTAGCTGCATATGTAGTAGAAGATGGCCTAGTTGGCCAACATTGGGAAGAGAGGCCCCTTGGTCTTGCAAAGATTATATGCCCCAATACAGAGGAATGCCAGGGCCAGGAAGCAGGAATGGGTGAGTAGGAGAGCAGGGCAGGGAGAGGGTACAGGGAACTTCCGGGATAGCATTTGAAATGTAAATAAAGAAAATATCTAATTAAATAAATGAAAAAAAAATCCTCATAATCTATAAACAGTCTCAATACTGTTGTAAAAGCCTAAAGTTCAAAGTCTTTTCTGAGACTCATGACAGTCTCTTAACTGCAATCTGCTGTGAAAATCAAAATTTAAAAAAAGTAGATCACATACTTCCAACCTACAATGACACAGAACACACATTACCATTCTAAAAGGGAGGAAAGAGGGCATGGGGGGGGGGGATACTGGACCAAAGCAAGCCTGAAACCCAGCAGGTGGGGTGGGGTGGGGGCAGAAACTCTAAACTCTGCATTTCCATGTCTGAGGTCAAAGGGCTCTTCAGATCTCTGCCTCCTTTTAGCTTGGCTGACTGCAGCATACCTCTTTCTCTTGGACTGAATCCACTTCCTGTTAGGTTTCCTCAGCAGATAACTCACAGCTCTGGCATCTCCAAGGTCATGGGAGTCTCCAAGGCAATCCAGGCTTCACCTTCACAGCTTCATGCAATGGCCTCTCTGGGCCTCCACGAGGGACAACCCTGACACATGCCTGGCCTCAGCAGCATTTCTTACCCATGGAGGAAGATTCTCCAACCCCTTCTTGTATCCTTGACTCTAAAGAGAAAACCAGGTGGCCAAAGCTGGTTAATAGGGCTGGAACTTGCCCCACTCCTACAATTACATTTGCATAAGCTTTTTTTTTTTTAATTCCTTTTCACAGCTTAGAGGCTTAGCTGGGCAGGGTCACGCCCTGAGGTCACCACTCCTTTTTTTTTCCTTTTATCATCCGGTCTTTAATTTTTTTTTTAATCTCCTTGAGCAGATTAAGCTCCATTATAATTCCTGGTGTGTTTTTTTTCCCCCTCGAACTGTACATTTTGCATTTTCCTTGCTCAGTTTGCTTCATTTAATTATAGAACTGCATACAAGTGACCATTAATAACCACATGACAGAGTCAATACTACGATGTCTTGAAATCTCCTCTGCCTGTGGTAATAATTCGAAATTCTTTAACTTAGCCTCAGGTAGAATCTTTGGACAAGGGCTGAAAACAGCCACATTCTTCACCAAAATATTACAAGAACAGTCTCTTGTCCACTTAATATATTACAAGAACAGTCTCTAGGCAACTTATTAATATTCTTCTCCTTTGAAACATCTTGAGCCAGGTCCCACATTCCACATAGCCCTCAGCACCACTGTCTTTCATGTTCTGCCTAGGATGGCCCATTAAGCCCTTCTTAAAGCATTCAACTGCTTTTCTTTTTTAATTAATTAATTAATTAATCTATTTATTTATTTATTTTACATCCCAAATGTTGTTACCCCCATCCCTCCTTTCAGAGTTCTTCCTCCCATTCGCTCACCCCTTTGCCTCTGAGAGGCTTCCCCCTGGGTATCTCCCCACTCTGAGGCATCAAGTCTCAACAGAATTAGACATATCCTCCCCCACTAAGGCCAGTTAAGGAAGCCCTCTGCTACATATAAGCCAGAGACCTCAGATCAGCCAGTGTATGCTCTTTGTTTGGTAGCTCAGTCTCTGGGAGCTTGCAGGGGTTCAGGTTAATTGACACTATTGGTCTTCCTATGGGGTTGCCATCCCCTTGAGCTCCTTCAACATTTCCCCTAACTCTTTCAGAGGGGCCCAGACCTCCTTCCAATTCTAGGTTCAGTCAGCTGTTGGTAGAGCCTCTTGGAAGACAGCCATGCTAGGCTCCTATCTTCAAGCACAACATAGCATCAGTATTAGTGTCAGGTTTTAGTGCCCCACTGTTGAGCATTCTGTCTAAGGTCACTCACATTGAGTCCTAGGAGCCTCTCTGATCCCAGGTCTCTGGGACTTTATAGAGATTTCCCCATCCCTGTGCCCCCACTCTCAGCAGCTACATATTTCCATCCATTCTCCTGGCCCTCTGGGCTTCTCGTCTGTCCTTCCCCCATTCCTGATACTGCCCCCCTTTCTCCACCACCTCTCTTCTCCCACCCAGGTTCCTACCTCCCTCCACCTCCCATGATTATTTTGTTCTCCATTCCTCAGAAAATTGGAAATACTTCTACCTGAAGACCTAGCTATACCACTCCTGACCATATACCCAAAAGATGCTCCAACATATAACAAGGACACATGCTCCACTATGTTCATGGCAGCATTATTCGTAATACCCAGAAACTGGAAGCAACCCAAATGTCCCTCAACTGAAGAATGGATACAGAAAATGTTGTTCATTTACACAGTAGAATCCTATTCAGCTATTAAAAACAAGGACATCATGAATTTTGGGGCTGGCTTACAACAGAGGCTTAGTCAATTATTATCATTGTAGGGAGCATGGCAGCATGCAGGCAGACATGGTACTGTTGAAGGAGCTGAGAGTTCTATATTTGAATCCACAGGCAGCAGAGAGACACTGGGCCTAGCTTGAGCTTCTGAAACCTCAAAGCCTATCCCCATTGACACACTTCCCCCAACACCACCACGCCTACTCCAACATTGCAAAAGCCCCTAATCCTTCTCAAGTAGCAGCACTCTCTGATGACTAAGCATTCAAATTTAGGAGCCTATGGGTGTCATTCTTATTCAAACCACCACAGTTATCACTGCTAATGTCACTTATTTTTTACTTTTGTAAAATGAAAGCATGAAGCCAGACATAGTCATGCATGGCTCACACTGATAATCTTAACACTCAAGGAGCTGAGAAAGGAGAACTTCACTGAGTTTGAGACCATCCTGGGCTGTAAGAGTGAGACAATATCTCGAAAAAATAAAAAGGAGAAAGAGAGAGAGAGAGAGAGAGAGAGAGAGAGGAAGAGAGAGAGGAGGAGGAGGAGGAGGAGAAGAAGAAGAAGAAGAAGAAGAAGAAGAAGAAGAAGAAGAAGAAGAAGAAGAAGAAGAAGAAGAAGAAGAAGAGGAGGAGGAGGAGGAGGAGGAGGAGGAGGAGGAGGAAGAAGAGGAGGAGGAAGAGGAGGAGGAAGAGGAAGAAGAGGAAGAAGAAAGGGAAAGAGGGAGAAAGGGAGGGAGGGAGAAAAAAGTATGCAAACCATTGTGATTTTTCTATGAACCCTCTAAAATATGGCAAAGATGGTTTTAAGTATATAAAATATTGTGAAAGATTTATTTAATTTTCCCTATACTTAGGATCTGAATGAAAGAAGTCAATCATCAAAAAAGCTGCCAAAGGAGATTGAGACAATCAAGATAGAATCAAAAGTAACCCTCCAGAAACATCAGGTTATACATTTAATCAAATGTCAAGAAAATGTTTAAAGTCATAAAGAGGTTATCATGATAGCAAAGTATGTTGGTTCTTCTACAGATCAGGAACAAGAAGCCTTTGTTTGTTCTTTTCTAACATAGTCAAGGATGTAATAAAGTCAACATAAAGCACAGGAAATGGTTGCACACAATATCCCTGATATGTAGAAATCAAAATTAATTCCTTCTACTATAGGCAAAGGCAATAAGCAGTAAACCAAGAAAATGCAGCAATCAAAGCTGAGTACACATTGCTAAGATTTTTACACATTTCACACTTTTAAGGTAAGTATTACAAGCCAGGGCAAATACAATGCACTTTCCAGGTTTTGTATTTCATTGCCTCCTCCATCATAATTGGGGAAAAAATGAACAATTTAAAGACAGATCTTTTGACCCAAGAATAATAGTGCACAATTGTAATCTTACCATTTGAGAGACTGAGGCAGGAGGATTTCCATGAATAGGCCAGCCAAGTATTAGTACGATGAGGGGAAGAGAACATGTAATTTTGCATCTAAAGTTAGCACTAATTTGACTATAGTATTAAGATGTTGGCCAGGAACCAGGAAGCCTGTAAGGGTCTGAGCTTGGTCTTCTGCATATATGATACAGCTGTGTATCTTGGTATTCTTGTAGGACTCATAACATGGAGGCAGTGCCTGTCTCTGACCCTGTTGCCTTCCTTTAGAACTCTTTCCTCATATTGGGTTGCCTTGTTTAACCTTATTAAGGAGGAGGCATGTAATCTTTTTTGTTGTTGTTGTGTTTTGTTTTTTTTGTTTTGTTTTGTTTTTCGAGACAGGGTTTCTCTGTATAGCCCTGGCTGCCCTGGAACTCACTTTGTAGACCAGGCTGGCCTCGAACACAGAAATCCACCTGCCTCTGCCTCCCGAGTGCTGGGATTAAAGGTGTGTGCCACCACGCCCGGCCTGTCTGTATTTTCATTTCTTCTTTTTTTAGAGGTACTGGGCACGGACCAAATCCAAGGCCTCATGCATTACTGGTAAGCAACAAGCTCCAGGGTGAACTGAATCTTCAGCTCCTCCATCTTTACTACTAATGTAGCATTTAGAGTTAATTCACATGCACAAAGTTCTTTAGAGTTCTCAGTAAAGCCCAAGGGTATATAAAAAGGAGTCCAGATATGTTGTGGATAGCCCTGGGGCTAATTATATTTGATGTTAATTCCGTTCTCCTGTGAGTGGCTGCGAACAAGGAATGTGTCAGCACTCAGGTGATTTCCTGTAAACATTCTTCCCACCTTAATTTGTAAAATAAGGGAGAGCTAATGATTGGGCAGATAAAGGAAAGATGGAGCAGAAAATGCGGAGAGAGGAGAAAATGGAAGAGGGAGAGGATGCAGAGGAGGAGGAGGAGGAAGAAGAAAGGCAGAGCAGATGCACATGGCCTGGAGAAACCGCAAGTTCTAAGGGGTCTCATAGATGGAGAAGATGGTAGAGTAGTGGTAGATCTCCCCAATCTAGGCACACAACACAGCATGTAATCTTTTAATTGTGTTGTGTTTTCATTGCCGGGACATATTTGGGACGAGATTTACCACAACACAGGTACTAAAAGGAGGAGAAAGAAAAAGAGGAGGAGGTGGAGGAGAAGGAGGAGGAGAAGGAGGAGGAGGAGGAGGAGGAGGAGGAGGAGGAGAAGGACAAGGAGGAGGAAGAAGAGGAAGCAACACTGAACGCTGCTGAATTGAGGCAGAAGTACCTCTTGTGGAAAGAAAGGCACATGCAGAATTGTGGGTTTCTGTTAGAGTTTCTCATAGCACAGTCCCAGCTACTCACACTAAGTAACTGACTTGCAAGGGGGGCCTTGGGGTAAGTAACTGAGAACTTGTGCACGAGCATTTTAGAAGACAAACAATCCCCCAGTACATTAAGGAATGATGGCAGTACATTGCCATCATTCCTTAATTGTCAAAAGGAAACTCAGGCATTAAGGTGTTCCAAAGACACAATATCCTCATGTCATGTAAAGAGAGCAGAACTTTATCAGTGTGGGGCTCTGTATGGCCTTTATGTGATCTGGATACCCAAATGGTGATTCATTCCTCTACTCAATAAACTATAATTCCCTAATTGTAAACTGCTTTGAGATTTATAATGATCTATAAACTGACCTATTATAAAATATAGCTACTACTGAAATAAAACGGGGGTCTTTTAGAATAAGGAATGTTTATTTTTTATAAGAGACCCATCTCAAATAAACAATAACATAAAGAATAGTGATTGGCATGCCATAGTCCTAGTCTTGTATTAATCTTTATTATTAGATAGATACCAATCTTCAGACAGAAAGCGTGGGCTTACAAATCAACATCTTCAAAGGCATTGGTGCTCGCCGATGCTCAGAAAATGCCTTTCTCCATCGTGGCGTTTCTTTTGACCTCAGTTTCTGAATGATCATTCTAGGGCCTTTTCCTAAGGCATAATACATTATTTTTTCTATTAACCTTCTTATTAGTTATCAGTTTTTCCTCCCACTTCATTGACCACATAGAGAGCAGCAAGTGAGAATCTCATCAACTTTTAATTCACACCAACCTCCTGCTCTAACACCGCCACTCTCCGCCTCTTTCTTAAAGTGTCAGAAGAAATGAGTCTCATTTAGTACAGCTCTGTGTTCATGTGCTATATCACATACTTATTTATTTCCTCAAGGAACATTAACCCAGTGTTTGCGTCCTTCTGATAACTATCCCGTACTATAGAGAGGAAGAAGACTCACAAACTCAGAATGTCACAACTCACAAGTTTCCTCCTCCGGGCTACATAAGCAAAAAACAATTGATGAGGTAACAGGGGACAATGGAGGTGGCTGCAAGTTAGTCAGGAAAGTTCAATTATTCAGTTTATGAGTCATAACCCTTGCTGGGGGTCAATCTTCAGTGATGTGAAATTACTTCGTGACTACTACTCACTTTTGTAACTCCTCACCTGTGCCCCTAGGACACTTCATCTATGAGTAGCCCTTCACTCATGCTCCTGTGAGTGATGCTCCTATAAGGAACCCACTCACCCATGCTCCTGTATCCCTCATCCATGCTCCTATAAGCAACCCTTCACTTTTTGAATGATCGCTTGCAATGCTCCTTTCAGTAACCTCTCATACACCCCTATATATAACCACTCACCCATTCTCTGCTGTGGGACCTTACCAGGATTATGAAGGAAGAGTTGAGGACAGCTTCAACCCCAGATACCTCAGATGAGGACAGCTTCATTCCTCATCTGACCTTTTAACCCCCTTGTCCCACCCACCCACCCTATAGCCCCTAAGTATACAGATGAAGTGTCTTCCAACACTTCTGCCCTAGCCAATAATACACAGCCACACACACACACACACACACACTCTGGGGCAAGGGCCCCAGAGACCCTGGCCACCTCCCTGGAGACATAAATACTCCACTCCCCCTCTCCCTAGTAAGCTGAACCAGTTCTCCAAAGCTGTTCTCCAGTGTGTACTCAGCTGCTCCTGGGTGTATGTCCTTTGCCTGCACACTCACTGCTGACCAAGATTCTGCCTGCACCCACCTGCTGGTTAAGCTTCCCTCCCTCCAGTCCATCCCAGTGAGCAAAGGGATGAACTACCACAAAGCAGGCTCAAGCTGGCACACCTACAATAACCCTATATTAATGACTCCTGTCAGTGACACCTCACCTATGGGTAAGCCTTCAACCATGCTCTCATGTATGTAGCATAGCCTCCCCCCCCAAAAAAATCCACTGATTCACCAGGCTAGACTTAGGTAAACTTGCTTCATTGCTTCATCTAGACATGTGCCCTGTCTAGAGTGAATTTCTGGCCTTCACAGGAAAAGCCATTCAACAGCCTTTTTGTTTCCATCAACAGTTGCCTTCAAATGGTCATGTTCTTGTTCTTGTTGCTGTGTTGTGACTAAATTCACTTCATTTGGTTTCATAGTGGTATTTTCCACTAAAGACCATTGATGTAGTAGCACATTTTATCAGTACTATGTCTTTCAAGAGTGTTGATGTACTTTTTTTTTAACATTCTTTAGACATTTACAGTAAGTTTAACAAGTTCCCATAACAAAGAAACAAACAAAAATCAGTTGGAATTTTTCTGGGTGGTGTTCTTTCATTTGGTTGCTGTGATAAAAATATTCTGACAATAATAAACTTGGGAAGAAAAGGGTTTCTCTAGCTCATAATTCCAGTCTGCAAGAACTGAAGCAGAAACCAGAAAGGTTTGCTGCTGGCATGCTCAAGGACTTTAGTTTTCTTACATAAAACATTCCCACCTGCCCAGGGATGGAACCACCTACACTGGACTGGGCCTTCCTACATCAGTTAGCAATCAAGAAAATGCTCCACGGACATGCCTGCACACCAATTTAATCTAAGTAATTCTGCAGCTAAAACCTCCCTCTTCCCAGAGTGTTGTGTAAAATTGAAAATAATCCCAGAAGAGTGGGATTGCATTGAGTGTCTATACTGATTTGAGAAGAAATGACATGACAATATTGACCCTTCTACCATTTCAACAAAGTATGACCACACTCAAGTCATCTTTAATGTTGCCACAGTTTACATATATTTGTTTCTCTATAATTCTTAGGTATCTGTGGTTAGATTTCTTTCTAAGTACCTGATGTTTTTATCTATGAGAGCACTTTAAAACTTTAAAATTTTTTCTAAGAATTTTTAATAGCAAAACGGAAAACTCAGCTTCTTTTCTATACTGATTTTTGTATCTAGAAATACTGGTGAAGTCACTTAGGATCTGTAATTATAAGTTATAGACTGTTCAATCATTTGCAATGATTACATCATAAACAAATGTTTAGTTTCATTATTAAAACCTAGACCTTTTTCTTTATTTTTGTCTTATTTGTGTCTGCACAGTATTGAGCAGAAACCTTAACTGACACTAGTCTTCCCCCCCCCCCATACTCACCATGAAGAAATCCTAACAAGTCACCATTAATTACACCTTGCTGTTTCCTGAGTTTTCTTGCTTCTCTAGAAAACCTGTATCTGTCTCTTTTCAAGTGTCATCTCTCCCTGGAATATCTCCATTCTTCCAGCCTGAGTTCCCCCGCCTCTACCCATGCATTTCGTTAGGGTGTTGATTCTAAGGGGGATGCTTTGAAAGTTTCTGTAGTCAGTTACTGGAACTCACACAGCATCTAGCACACAGAAAGAAATCAGGCAAAGAGCTAATGGATGAGTGCTTGAAAGGGCACGTTGTGGTTGTCTCTCTTTCCTGGAGGTGCTTTTGATGTACTTGCTCCATCCTCATAGCCAATATTTTCCTTAAAAGAGGGGAAATTTGAGAAACAGACTGACTGGAATTCATTATAAAGTATTACAAACCAGGAAGAAACTAACTGTCGGCAACTGTGTGTAGTTTCCCTTCTCCCGGAGGGAAGGCCTATAAATCCCCACTCTAGTGAACATCAGGGAGGCCAGAAGGCTTTCATCTGCCAACAAAAGATACATGGAAAAATGCACAAATCAAATCCAAACAGAATCTTGGGAAAGAAAACCATGGGGTTTTTTGTTTGTTTTATTATTTTTTGTTTTGCTTTGGTTTGCTTTGGTTTGGTTTGGTTTGGTTTGCTGTTGTTGTTCCTATCAATAGTCATACCTAATGAATAAGAGTCATTTTCCAACTCTTGGCTTCTCCTTCAGTCTGGGTTCCATGGCAATTGCAGTGGGGAGTAGAATCAGCAGTAACCTAACAACAGGAACATGAGCCAGAGAGAGCTGATTCTTGCTGATATAAACCATTGTGCCTTGAAGACTTGAAGGTTTACTTTCTGCCCCCAGGTACATTGTAACCTAAACTTGGAGGTCAGCTTCTCCGCCCCTCTGACGTGCACAATAGCAGTTAACTCAGCCTACACTATCATCTCTCACTGGCCAATTTTAGGTGTATTTGTATGTGAAGGATGCACATGCAGAGGTGAGAGGAGGACCTCACTTGTCATGATGTGTCATTTACTCTTTACCTTACCCTATGAAGACAAGTCTCTCACTAAGCCCTGGAGCTAACAAGCTCCAGCAATCCTCTTGTTTCTGTACCCAATTGCCCTTCTAGTGCTGGGGTTACAGTCACAGGCATGGCCACACACACACACACACACACACACACACATATATATATATATATATATATATATATATATATATATATATATATATATATATATATATAT
>LR753307.1:1358490-1410693 GCA_902729485.2 Mus minutoides
TTTTTTCCACTGGATAGTTTTAGCTCCCTTGTCAAAGATCAGGTGAGCATAGGTGTGTGGATTCCTTTCTGGGTCTTCGATCCTATTCCATTGATCTACCTGTCTGTTGCTGTACCAGTACCATGCAGTTTTTGTTACGATTGCTCTGTAGTACAGCTTGAGGTCAGGCATGGTGATTCCACCAGAGGTTCTTTTATTGCAACAATAATTTTTCAATTGAGACAGAAAGAACTATGGATCCATCCAAAATATTGATTAACCCAGTTGTTTAGTTTGCAAGTCCTCCCTTTCCAAGATATCACTGAAGCTGTTCACTTGTGCTCACCATTGACATCTTTGTTGCTTACTCCAGTGAACAATTGTGTGTGTGTGTGTGTGTGTGTGTGTGTGTGTGTGTGTGTGTGTGCACGTGTGTGTTTGTTACTCTGTTCTGATCCTATTACATGGCAGGTGCTGGGCCAGTGACCTATCCTAGGCCAGAACTCAGGAATAAGTCACAGAGACACAATCTCCATGGAGTATATAGATATTATATTTTTAATGAGTTCCCTGGCATGGAAAAATACAGCTGGTCCCAACATGATGGTCTGCTGTGGTTCCTGTTGCCCACTACTATACTGTCCATCTTCTTTTTCTTGTTTTAAATCGATTCTGCTATGCACCATTTCTTCAGCATGTCTTCCATTTACAGGCTTTAGAAATGGTCCAGTTTGTTCCTTCACCTGACAGTCTCTGAACCCACCCATGTGTCAAGCACTTACTCATTCTTCAGCATTCACTGCCTTCCTAAGGTCTTTTATGGTCTCTGCATGTGCCGTCATCATCAATGGAATTAATCTCACCTCTTCCCATTTCATACTTCAAATTACACAACTTTCTGCATTTTGATTTTAAACAAAAATCATAGCTGCTCCCACCTAACACAATGGGGTTTGCATTTTAATTTTCATGATCATTTTTGAAAACAATGAGATTTCACCACCCAATAACAAGTCAACACTTACATATAACAAAGGTCTCCTTCAGTGCTCAAGCTGAGCCTATTTGATAAAATTATATCATATTACATTGCTTAGGGTCAAGGTAAGGAAGCATAGACCATACCAGTAGTTTAAGCAGATATGGCATTCTGTTGGGAACTCAGTATTGATTGTGATGAGAAGCAATAGAAAAATAGAATAGATTGCTTATACTTTGTTAGGAAGATTTCATCTGTAATCCTCCTGTTCTCCTTAGGACTCTCATAAATAACTAAAACAAATATTATGCCTAGTTTTTAAAAAGGGACATTAATGGTAGTATTTCTATGTTTCTCAATTACTATAGTCTCTGAAAATGTTGATAATGGACTCGAGTTCATTTCTGAGTAAGAAACTTGTTTTAAGTAAATTGATTATAATAAATTCAAATGCAGGTAATGTGTTTCATCTCCCATCAACATCAATGAAGACAAATTGTTTAATTGTCTTTTATGTTTCTTCTTATGATAGTTATTTGCTCCAGTGAAAAACTAAGTAATTTTGCCTTTCTGTTTAAAGATTTGGCTATGCTAAAGTATGTAATTTTATATATATATATATATATATATATATATATATATATATATATATTCTACTAGCTGGAGTCAGATTTCTTGTGCAATACAAAAACAAATGTACATTAAAATATCAAGCATATTTTCGGTCTTTGTGGGAGAAAAGTCTTGTGGACAGAAGCTGGAGTGTTGGTGCAACAATTAAGTAACACTTGTTTTTCTTTCAGAGGACCTGAACTCTGCCCCCAAACTTCATGTTGGTTGGTTCACAACCAGCTCCAGCTACAGAGGATTGTCTACCCTCTTCTGGCTACTATGAGCACTTTAGTCATGTGCACGCATCGATAGACAAGTACCATACATGTTCATATAATTAAAGATTAAATAGATACCTAGGTCCAGGTATGGTGGTAAATGCCTCTAAACCTAGCACTTGGGAGGCAGAGGCAAACACATCTCAATTTCATCTATATAGGGAGTATCAGGATAGTCAAAGCTACATAATAAGACCTCTCAATGAATGAATGAATGAATGAATGAATCAATCAATCAATCAATCAATCAATCTGCCTAACTGAAAAGTGTATGGAAAGATAGACACTTACCCAGATGGAAGGGAAATTAGAGTAGGTGGAATGACAAGGTAAAATTATAGTCCAGATATAAATAAAAGGAGAAAAATCTATCATGTGACAATCTAAGGAAAGGTACCCTAGCCCAAAGAAGCAGCAGATGCTCTGGCGATGATGTAGAAACAAAGTAATTATTGAGGAGCAATAGCAAGGTGTTGAGGCCACAGCAGAGTGAATAAGGTAAATACTAGGAGATAAGAGATCAAAGTTGTTGGCAGGCCCCAGTTAATATAATGCTTTTCAACTGAGAGAGCAAGTTGGAGAAGATTCAATCCAAAATGAGAAGGGAAGCTACTAGAGTAGTCTGCATGTGTGTGACCATATGTACATACATGCACATATGTATCCCTTCAGAGTTATGCATATAACACTCTCAGTACTATTGCTGAACCAGAGGAGACATAGGATGATGTGTTAAGAGGCTATTTTGATGGCTGTATCAATAAATTGGCCTAATTTAGATGAACAACAGAAGTAAAACAAAATAGTAAGATTTGGGTTATATTGGAATAGGGGAGACTAGGGTGAGAGGACAATTAAGGATCAGGCCTAGATTTTCTTTTTTAAGCTATAATATTTTTATTAATTTATTTATTCACTTTACATCCCAATATCAGCCCTCTCTCCTCACAGTACCCCCTCAAATAGATCCTCCCCCATACTCCCTTCCGCTCTACTCTGGGAAGGAGGAACCCCTCTGGGTTGTGTCTTCATCATAGTCACATGTCTCCCCCGCCCATCCTCCATGTTCCCCACACCCACATCCTGGCATATAAGCACTGCAGAACTAGGTAATCCTCTCCCACTGAGGGCAAATGATGTGGCCCATCCAGGGGAACTGGATCCACAGGCAAGCAACAGATTCAGGGACAGTCCCCACTCCAGTTGTTGAGAGACCCTGATAAAGACCAAGCTGCACATCTGTTAGACATCTAGATTTTCATGCTGAGGAAAGAATGGTGGTGCATTTAACAAAATCGAGTAATGGAGGTATGGCTGGCAGGATGCCAAGAGTTTGGGCATAGTCAATAGGCTGAGCCTATCGAAACACATATGAGAGTGTTGGATAGGATATACATGACTGGGTACAACTGGATATACATGTCTGAAGCATTGAGACTTGTGGTGAAGACAGAACTTTGAGAGAGTTATTGGCTTGAATGGCATTTGGATCATGGGATTACATAAGAAATAAGAAGTAGCCTGTAGAAATGAGGCTTGAGAACTGAGTCTCAGGGATGTTCAGTGGTTGTACTTTGGACACTGAACAAAGCTAGAAAAAGTCACCAAGGAGGGGCATCTGGTGAGGTAGAAAAAAGCCAGGCGATTGTTACTAAAATTATGAGAAGGAAGAGTTTGACTAGAGAGAAATGAATAGTGTACTTAATGTCACTGAATTGTACAGGCAAAAATTGTTCAAAAGATAAGCTTCATGTGTGGAGTACATTTTACCACCCCTCCACACACACACACATACACACACAAAGTGATTGACTGCTACATATGCTGGTTAAAGACAGTAAGGTGGTACCTACTGCACACTGACCAGAGGGTAACACCACACTAACCGCACATACATTCCTCAGTGCCTAAAGCTATTTCTGATTATCACTATTGAGACAATGTTAGTATATCCTGTGAGGGATTGTGGATAGCATCTTACAAGGAATGGAACAGCAAAGGTATACTATGGCCCCAAATGTCAACAGGGCCAAAATTGAGAACTCTGGGATATAGCAGGATGGGGATCACTGATGCTATTAGAAGAATGGTTTCCTGGAGAGGTGGAGAAGGAAATGTCACTGGAGTAAGACTAGTGGAGGCAACTCTTCCCTGAAGAGTGGCTCTCAATAAGAGGAATGGATGAGTAGTTAAACAGAGCTTAGGGGCTTAAAGGAACATTCTCATTTTAAAAATGGTAGGTATGTAGATTTTTTTCTATGCTGATGGGAATTAACCAGCAAGAAGAAAAATTATGAGGTGTTAGAAAGGAAGATATAATGGCATTGAATTCAGTGTGTAAGGGTGGTTTGGAGGTGGATCAGGATATAGATCATTTGGTAGAACACTCACCAAGAATGTGTAAAGTCTTGGGTTTGGTTCCCAATACTACATAAATCAGACATGGGGGAACAAGCCTATATTCCCACTATTCCAGATGTGTCTCATCAGACATGGTGGAACAAGCCTGTATTCCCACCATTTCAGATGTGTCTCAAAACATTTTAAGGGTGACTTGATCTAGAAATAAGGATGGTTATTCATTGGAGGTAATCAAAGAACAAATAGATAAGAAGAGCCAGGAGTAAATGGAAAAATGCCATTCTCTTCATACTTCTGAAAAGTTATCACATTTCAAAGATGAGTTATTCATCTAATTCCACCTACCCACCAACTAGACTACACATGTGATCTGGCACTCATGCCTTCTTCTCCATTATAAAAGATGCCATCAATAAGCCCAATATCTAACAAATATCTGTGGAAGCCAAGCATGGTAGCAGGACTTGGGGAGAGGTTGAGGTAGAAACATCCCAATTTTGAAGCCAGCCTAGACTATACAGTAAGTTTAAGACCATCTCTTAACTCCGTGTGTGTGTGTGTGTGTGTGTGTGTGTGAGAGAGAGAGAGAGAGAGAGAGAGAGAGAGAAAGAGAGAGAGAGAGAGAAATGAATGAGAGCAATAGCACTTACTGTACATTTGAAGCAGACAATGTCTTTCTACTGCTCATCTATTATGTTATGAAAGGATGCATATGTATGCATATGTATATATGCTGTATTATAATATACTATATATGCATTTATATATATATATATATATATATATATATATTAAGATTGTATGCATTTTAGTATTGCTTTTGTTCATTTCTTTGTTTTATCTCATTATATAGCCCAATTGGCCTAAAGCTTACTATTTAGCCCAGATTGGCTTAAAACTCAAAATCTTCTGACCCCAGACTCCTAAGTACTGGACTGATGAAGTCCAAAGTCTTCAAGCCTGGTGCTGGAAAGCTATTTGTTATCTACTCATGGAAAGGTTACCATTTCTGATGGCCTCCAATCACTGTTGCATGCCCTTTGGGAGTCCTCCATATCCCCAGCTCAAGTGCAGGCTTGACCCAGTTAGTCATTTGCTTTCAAAGAATGAAATACAGCATAAGTTATAAACAACAATTTTGGTCTACATTTAAGACTGTGATTCCACTTTGAATCTTGATGTGCTGTCTCTTTTTTTTTCACGTGTTCTGATGAAGGTACTTGCCCTATTTTGATCTATCCCATGGGCAGGACCATTCAGAAGGAACTGATCCCTCTGACTACCAGCTGGCAAGGATCTGAATCCTGCCAGCAGTCACATAGATAAATCTGGAAGCAGACTTTCCCTGATTTGAGTCTTGACATGAATGCATCCTCAGGCTATACCTTGATTACACCCTTACCAGCAACAGGCCCTCAAGCTCTAAGATAAAAGGTTTCCATTTCAATGGGTTAATTTGATAACAAAACAGTAGTTAACTGTTACAACTTATTTGCAAGGTTTTTCAGAATACAAAGACTTCTGCATGCTAACTTCATTCAATCTTTCTGATAGTCCTTATGGCCATTTTTTAAAGGATGTATGTATGTATGTATGTATGTATGTATGTATGTATGTATGTATGTATTTGTGTGTGTGTGTATGTGTGTGTGTGTGTGTGTGTGTGTGTGTGTGTGTGTATACCTGCACATATGTACATTCAACATCTGTGTGCTGATGCCCACAGAAGAGGGTCAGAAGAGGGGAGCAGATCCCCTGGAACTGAAGTTAGAGGCTGTTGTGAGCTACCAGATGTGTGTACTCTGCAAGAACAGCAAGTGCTCTTAACCACTGAGCCATCTCTCCAGCACTCCCCATCTTGTGCCCATTTTAGAGATGCAGAGATGCTCATCTGGGATTATAATTAGTAAATTCTAGAATAGGGGCTAGGTAGATCATGAACATTTGAAATCCTAACCTGGGACTAGTTACCTCTAAAACATACTACCCATTTAGACAGCATCACCTTCAATGTTCCTGTCTTTTGTCATTATAGCAAATTTCTTATCCTCAATATACAAGACATGTACCAACGTGATTTTCCCTGGAATACATAGCCATGAATTTTTTCATAAAATATAGCAAAAGAGTCTAAATCCAAACTGCCTTAACTTTTTAAAACCAAATTTTTGCTTTGTAAAAATAAAAGTATTTGGAAATCAGCTTGTTTTCCCAGCTACTTAACCTTAAATTTTTTTAAAAAAAATTCAAGTTGGAGAAAACATGAATTGAATATGTGTTTGTCACAGATAAATTTTGGCAGCAATTTCCTAGCTCATCATGGTAATGGTGTCTTATTATGAAAATGCTCTAATAGAGCTCATTACATTGGGCACTCAAGTAACTAGGCAAATCATTTTCTCAAATGTCTTCAAATCTCTAGGTAAACAGACGAACCAGTATAGAAACTAGGAGTTCGTCTAGAGCATCTTACTGGCAGGCCAGTTTGTCCAGTTCCCCATCACAGACCTCATGCCCCATGAGGTTCCTGAGGATGGAGACCCGACTTCACTCATTTATGCTTATCACCAGTCATATCGCCTACTTAGCACATAAAAGCAGCCCATTATAAAATTTTAATCTAGTCATTATTTTGTGGTTTTAATCAAATTTTACTCATCTCCCTATGGGATACTTTCTCATAAAACTACTTCATAAAGTAGCAGAGGAAAACTCACACACACATTAAAAAAAAAAACCCTCCCTAACATCAATGTGAGGGGAAATACAAATTAGTTTTACTGATCTTTATGAACAGACATAATATATATGTCTTTTGTGGGATGTTCTTTTTATATTTATATATTATTTTCTCTCTCGTGTGTACGTGTGTGTATATGCACGTGTCTGTGTGTGCATGCAAGTGTGTGTGTGTGCATGCAAATGTGTGTGTGTGTGTGTGTGTGTGTGTGTGTGTGTGACTTTTACTGGACCTCACAGCCACAGTTAATAATAATAGATCTTGAGATCACTGAAGACTTAAGATTGCCATCCTACTGCATACGCAAACTCTTTGTTTAACCTGGTTTTAAAGGAGCAATGAAACAATCAACCTTACTTGCCTTGGGTTTCCCATGTGATCAGGTTTTACAACCTAAGCTAATGCATAGCTATAGCCTTAAATTGTGTATTCTTCCATGCCCCTGGCCAAGAACAATGTATGTGTACCATTTGCTGAAAGCAACAGATGCAGAAGTTGAAAATAACTTCTTAAAATCTGCCATAAAGGTTGAAAGAAACTGTTATGGATATTGGTTAATAAACAGTGATACTTGTTGTCTAGGCTAGTTGGGATCAGTCAGAGTCAGTGACTCAATCCCTTTTAAAACTGAGAAAGTGGGGAAAAGCCTCGAAGATATGGGCACTGGGGAAAAATTCCTGAATAGAACAGCAATGGCTTGTGCTGTAAGAGCGAGAATTGACAAATGGGACCTCATAAAGTTGCAAAGCTTCTGTAAGGCAAAAGATACTGTCAACAAGACAAAAGGGCCACCAACAGATTGGGAAAGGATCTTTACCAATCCTAAATNCTAGTTGGCCATCATTGGGAGGAGAGGCCCTTTGGTCATACAGACTCTATATGCCCCAGAACAGGGGAATGCCAGGGCCATTACGTGGGAGGGGGTGGGTAGGGGAGCAGGGCGGGGACGTGGGAGGGTAAGGGAAAATTTCTGGATAACATGTGAAATGTAAATGAAGAAAATATCTAATAAAGAGAAAAAAAAAAAAGTTCTGTAAAGCATCCCATTCATTCCCCATGTGATGCTTTCTGTGCTGTTCAACAATACAGAGCAAAGAGCTTCATTAGGGACATAGAGAGACACCACTCACACAACAATCACACACAAGGCAGCTTTCAGGAAGGCCCAGATTCAGTTTCTCACAAGAGACAGGACAGAAGACACAGGGAGCAGAAAGTAGAGAGTTCAAATCTGGACTCACTCTTGCTTATTTCTTCCCTCGAGTGTTTACTTTTTTTCTTAATATGACATCCATATATTATTGGTGACACAGAGTTAATCACTAAAAAGTATAATGCACACCTTCTTCCATCCCATTTGTTGAATGTAAGGTCTCTCAATCAAACAAAGAAAGTACTGATGATACTCTAGTCTTGATTACCCTGTCTCCTCCTACTAAGGCTGTAATAGTGAGTGGACAGCGAAACCTACCCAGCATTGAAATGGATAGTGTAGATTCAAACTCTGACCCTGATGCATTCCATGGCAAACACTTTGAACACTTTAAGTCATATCCACATACTGAACTTGCCCTTTTACAGTGGCACTGAGCCTACCCATGATGTAGCCTCCATAGCTTCAGTATTTCTTAGAAGTTCCTCAACTTTCTTTTTAAAAAATTATACAAGGTATGGTTGTTTGAACAAGAATGAGCCCTATTTATTTGAATTCATGGATCTCAGTTGGTGGGACTGTTTGGGAAGGGTTAGGAGGTATGGCTTTATTAGAGGAGATGTGTTACTGAGGATAGGCTTAGAGGTTTCAAAATCCCACAAGATTCTCAGTTGGCTCCTCTCTGACTCTTGGTTGTGCATCAAGATGTGACTTCTTAGCTGTCCCTTCACTCTACCATCATGGACTTTACCATCGGAAAATATAAAACAAATTAACAACTTTGATAAATTGCTGTTTTATCACAGCAGTAGAAAGGAACTAAGACATTATTATTATTCATATAACTCAATGTGTAGCCAAGGATAACCAAGGATAACCTTTAACTGCTGATCCTCCTGCCTCCAGCTCCTGGGATTACACAGTGTATATCATGCCAGATCCATTTGGTGCGGGGATATTGAGGCAAAGCCTTTTATGTACTAGACACATATTCTATCAACTGTTCTACATCCCAGCCCAAATTCCACCTCTTAATAAAGTTATAGTGGTGATTAAATTTCAACAAGAGTGTTGGGAGGGACAAATGTTTGAACCATAGCAGATACTCTTAGAAATATTAAAAATATAATAGTGGGAATTTTCAATAACATAAAAGGGTCACATTGACATATAGCAAGAGCACCATAGAGTTATACCTGGTAGCAAAGCCCCACTGAACACTCCTGTCTATGAATGAGGCTCGAAGAATGGTTGCACAAATTGTGCAGTGAACAGACTATGACAAAGGGCAACCTGTGTAGTTTTGGGCAGAAGTCATTGTGGAAGAGCACATGAGAGTATTTGAAGTGGAGTCATATTTCCTGGCTGAAAGAGGTAATACAAGGTAGAAAGAAATCTCTAGAATTTTAAATAATGACCTCTTATACATTGTTTTTAGCTACAGAGAAAAATTTCAGAACATTGTTGTAATGATGATTACAGTAAGGATTAGTAAAATTTCTATTCATCATTTACAAAACAAAACAAAACAAAACAACTAGTGTCAGTGAGATGGCACAGCAGGCAAAAGTGTTTCCTGCCAAGCCTGATGACCCTACTTAAATCCTTGACACCCTACCTCCCCCCCTTAGAGGAAGGAGATAATAGATTCTTTTTTTTTATTGGATATGTTCTTTATTTACATCTCAAACGTTATCCCCTTTCCCAGTTTTCCTCCCTCCTGGAAGCCCCCTATCATATCCTCCCTCCCTCTGCTTCTCTGGGGGTGTTCCTCCACTCACTCACCCACTCCTGCCTCCCTGCCCTCAATCCTCCTACACTGGGGCATCTATTGAGCCTTCACAGGACCAAGGGCCTCTCCTCCCATTGATGCCTGGCAAGGCCATCCTCTGCTACATATGCAGCTGGAACCATGTGTACTCCTTGGTTGATGGCTTAGTAGTCCCTGGGAGGTCTGGGGGTTCAGGTTGGTTGACATTATTATTCTTCCTATGGGGTTTCAAACCCCTTCACCTCCTTCAGTCCTCTCTCTAACTCCTCTATTGGGGACACCACACTCAGGCCAATGGTTAGCTGTGAACATCCACCTCTGTATTTGTAAGGCTCTGGCAGGGCCTCTCAGGAGACAGCCATATTAGCCTCCTTTCAACATGCACTTCTTGGCATCCACAATAGTGTCTGGGCTTGGCAACTGTATATGGGATGAATCTCCAGGTAGGACAGTCTCTGGATGGCCTTTCCTTCAGTCTCTGCTCCACACTTTATCTCCATATTTGCTCCTGTGTTTACTTTATTCTCCTTCTAAGAAGGACCCACACTTTGGTCTTCTTTCTTATTGAGTTTTATGTGTTTTGCAAATTGTATCTTGGGTATTCTAAGTTTCTGGGCTAATATCCACTTACCAGTGAGTGCATATCATGTGTGTTCTTTTGTATTTTGGGTTACTTCACTCAGGATACATCCATTTGCCTAAGAATTTCATGAATTCATCATTTTTAATAGCTGAGTAGTACTCCATTGTGTAAATATACCACATTTTCTATATCCATTCCTCTGTTGAAGGACATCTGGGTTCTTTCTAGCTCCTGGATATTATAAATATGGCTACTTTGAACTTAGTTGAGTGTGTGTGTCTTTATTACATGTTGGAGCGTCTCTTGGGTATATGCCCAGGAGTGGTATTGCTGGATCTTCCAGAACTGCCAAACTGATTTCCAGAGTGCTTGTACCAGCTTGCAATCCCACCAGCAATGGAGGAGTGTTGCTCTTTCTCCACACCCTCACCAGTATCTGCTGTCAACTGAGTTTTTGATCTTAGCCATTCCAACTGGTGTGAGATGGAATCTCAGGGTTGTTTTGATTTGCATTTCCCTGATGACTATGGGTGTTGAACATTTCTTTAGGAGCTTCTCAGCCATTCGAGTTTCCTTGGTTGAGAATTCTCTGTTCCCAATTTTTTTATTAAGGTTATTTGGTTCTCTGGAGTCTAACTTCTTGAGTTCTTTGTATATATTGGATACTAGCCCTCTATCAGATGTAGGGTTGGTAAAGATCTTTTCCCAATCTGTTTGTTGTGGTTTTGTCCTATTGACAGTATACTTTGCTTTACAGAAGTTTTGCAATTTTATGAGGTCCCATTTGTCAATTCTTGATCTTAGAGAGTAAGCCATTGGTGTTCTGTTCAGGAAATTTTCCCTTGTGCCCATGTGTGTGAGATTTTTCCCCACTTTCTCTTCTATTAGTTTCATTGTATCTCATTTTATGTGGAGTTCCTAGATCCACTTGGACCTGAGCTTTGTATAGTGAGATACAATGGATCATTTATACTCTTCTACATGCTAACCTCCAGTTGAACCAGCATCATTTGTTGAAAATGCTGTCTTTTTTCCAATGAATGGTTTTAGATCCTTTGTCAAAGATCAAGTAACCATGTGCGTGTGGGTTCATTTCTGGGTCTACAAATCTATTCCATTGATCTACCTGCCTGTCACTGTACCATGCAGTTTTTATCACAATTGCTCTGTAGTACAGGTTCAGGTCAGGGATGGTGATTCCACCAAAAGTTCTTTCTATGTTGAGAATAGTTTTCACTATCCTTTCTTTGTTTATTTGTTTGTTTGTTTGTTTTGTTTTGTTTTTTGTTTTGTTTTTGTTGTTATTCCAAGTGAACTTGAGAATTGCTCTTTCTAACTCTATGAAGAATTGAGTTGGAATTTTGATGGTGATTGCATTGAATCTGTAGATTGCTTTTGGCAGTATAGACATTTTTACTATATTAACCCTGTAAATCCATGAGCATGGGAGATCTTTCCATCTTCTGAAATCTTCTTCAATTTCTTTCTTCAGAGACTTGAAGTTCTTGTCATACAGATCTTTCACTTGCTTGGTTAGAGTCACTCCAAGGTATGTAATATTTGTGACTATTGTGAAGGATGTTGTTTCCCTAATTTCTTTCTCAGCCTGTTTATCCCTTGATTAGAAGAAGGCTACTGATTTGTTTGAGTTAATTTTACATTCGGCACTTTACTAAAGTTTATCAGCTGTAGGAGTTCTCTGGTGGAATTTTGGGGGTCAATTAAGTATATGATCATATCATCTGCAAATAGTGATTATTTTTACTTCTTCCTTTCCAATTTGTATCCCTTTCACCTCCTTTTGTTGACTAATTGCCCTAAGTAGAACTTCGGGTACTATGTTGGGAGAGAGGGGGCAGCCTTGTCTAGTCCCTGATTTTAGTGGGATTACTTCACGTTTCTTTCCATTTAGTTTGATATCGGCTACTGGTTTGCTGTATACTGCTTTTATTGTGTTTAGGTATTGGCCTTGAATTCCTGATTTTTTTTTTCAAGACTTTTATTATGAAGTGGTGTTGGATTTTGTCAAAAGCTTTCTCAGCATGTAATGAAATGATCAAATTGTTCTTTTTTCTTTCTGTTTGTTTATATAGTGGATCACCATGATGGATTTCCATATATTGAACCATCCCTGCCTCCCTGGGATGAAGCCTACTTGATTGTAGTGAATGATCATTTTGATGTGTTCTTGGATTCAGTTGGCAAGAATTTTTTTTAATTAGATATTTTCTTTATTTACATTTCAAATGCTATCCCGAAAGATCCCTATAACCTCCCCACCCACCCCCGCCCTGCTTTCCTCCCCGCCCACTCCCACTTCTTGGCCCTGATGTTCCCCAGTACTGGGGCATATAAAGTTTGTAAGACCAAGGAGCCTCTCTTCCCAATGATGGTTGACTAGGCCATCTTCTGCTACATATGATTCTAGAGACATGAGCTCAGGGGTACTATTTAGTTCATATTTTTGTTCTACCTAAAGGGTTGTAGACCCCTTCAGCTCCTCAGGTAATTTCTCTAACTTCTCCATTGAAGGCCCTGTGTTCCATCCTATAGATGACTATGAGCATTCCCTTCTGTATTTTTCTGGCACTGGCATAGCCTCACTCGAGAAAGCTATATATCAGTGTCCTTTCAGCAAAATCTTGCTGGCATATGCAATAGTGTCTGGGTTTGGTGGCTGATTATGGGATGGATCCCTGGGTGGTATAGTCTCTGGATGGTCCATCCATTCGTCTTACCTACAAACATTGTCTCTGTAACTCCTTTCTTGGATGTTTTGTTCTCTATTCTAAGAAGGAAGTATCCACACTTTGGTTTTCCTTCTTCTTGATTTTCATGTGTTTTGCAAATTGTATCTTGGGTATTCTAAGTTTCTGGGCTAATATCAACTTATCAGTGAGTGCATATCAAGTGACTTCTTTTGTGATTGGGTTACCTCACTCAGATACATCCGTTTGCCTAAGAATTTCTTAAATTCATTGTTTTTAATACCTGAGTAGTACTCCATTGTGTAAATGTACCATATTTCTGTATCCTCTGTTGAGGGACATCTGGGTTCTTTCCAGCTTCTGGCTATTATAAATAAGGCTGCTATGAACATAGTGGAGCATGTGTCCTTATTACCAGTTGGAACATCTTCTGGGTATATGCCCAGGAGAGGTATTGCTGGATCTTCCAGTAGTACTGTGTCCAATTTTCTGAGGAACCTCCAGACTGATTTCCAGAGTGGTTGTACCAGCTTGCAATCCCACCAGCAAGGGAGGAGTGTCCTCTTTCTCCACATCCTCACCAGCATCTGCTGTCATATAAGTTTTTATCTTAGCCATTCTGACTGGAGTGAGGTAGAATCTCATGGTTGTTTTGATTTGCATTTCCCTGATAATGACGGATATTGAACATTTTTTCAGGTGCTTCACAGCCCTTCAGTATTCCTCAGTTGAGAATTCTTTGTTTAGCTCTGTACCCAATATTTTTCTTTTTTTTATTAGATATTTTCATTATTTACATTTCAAATGCTATCCTGAAAGTTCCCTATACCCTCCTCCTGCCCTGCTCACCTACTTGCCCACTCCCAATTCTTGGCCCTGGCATTCCCCTGTACTGGGGCATATAAAGTTTGTAAGACCAAAGGGCTTCTCTCCCCAATGATGGCTGCTAAGGCCATCTTCTACTACATATGCATATAGAGACATGAGCTCTGGGGTACTGGTTAGTTCATATTGTTGTTCTACCTAAAGAGTTGTAGACCCCTTCTAGCTCCTCCATTGGGGGCCCTGTGTTCCACCCTATAGATGACTATGAACATCCCCTTCTGTATTTGCCAGGCACTGGCATAGCCTCACTTGAGATAGTTATATCAGGGTCCTTTCGGCAAAATCTGTACCCCATTTTTAATGAGGTTATTTGAATTTCTGGAGTCCAGCTTCTTGAGGTGTTTGTATATATTGGATATTAGTCCCCTATCAGATTTAGGTTTGGTAAAGATCCTTTCCCAATCTCTTGGTGGCCTTTTTGTCTTATTGACAGTGTCTTTTGCCTTACAGAAGCTTTGCAATTTTGTAAGGTCCCATTTGTCAATTCTTCATCTTACAGCATAAGCCATTGCTATTCTGTTTAGGAATTTTTCCCCTGTGCCCATATCTTCAAGGCTTCTCCCCACTTTCTCCTCTATAAATTTCAGTGTCTCTGGTTTTATGTGGAGGTCTTTGATCTACTTAGACTTGAGATTTGTACAAGGAGATAAGATGGATCAATTCACATTCTTCTGCATGATAACTGTCAGTTGTGCCAGCACCATTTCTTGAAAATGCTGTCTTTTTTCCACTGGATGGTTTTAGCTACCTTGTCAAAGATCAAGTGACCATAGGTTTTTGGGTTCATTTCTGGGTCTTCAATTATATTCCATTGATCTACCTGTCTGTCAGTGTACCAGTACCATGCAGTTTTTATCACAATTGCTGTGTAGTATGGCTTGAGGTCAGGCATGGTGATTCTACCAGAGGTTGTTTTATTGTTGAGAATAGTTTTTGCTATCTTAGGTTTTTTTATTATTCCCGATGAATTTTGAAATTGCCCTTTCTAACTCAGTGAAGAATTGAGTTGGAATTTTGATGGGGATTGCATTGAATCTGTAGATTGCTTTTGGCAGGATAGCCGTTTTGACTATATTAATTCTGCCAATCCATGACCATGGGAAAACTCCCATCTTCTGAGAACTTCTTCAATTCCTTTCTTCAGAGACTTGAAGTTCTTATCATACAGATCTTTTACTTCCTTAGTTAGATTCACACCAAGGTATTTTATATTGCTTGTGACTATTATGAAGCATATTGTTTTCCTAATTTCTTTCTCAGCCTGTTTATCCTTTGTGTAGAGAAAAGCCATTGATTTGTTTGAGTTAATTTTATATCCAGCTACTGCACTGAAGCTGTTTATCAGGTTTAGGAGTTCTCTGGTGAAATTTTTAGGGTCACTTATATATACTATCATATCATCTGCAAGTTGTGATATTTTGAGTTCTTCCTTTCCAATTTTTATCCCCTTGATCTCCTTTTGTTGTTGAATTGCTCTCACTAGGACTTCAAGTACTATATTGAATAGGTAGGGAGAGAGTGGGCAGCCTTGTCTAGTCACTGATTTTAGTGGGAATGATTCCAGTTTCTCTCCATTTAGTTTGATGTTGGCTACTGGTTTGCTTTAGATTTCTTTTATTATATTTAGGTATGGGCCTTGAATTCCTGATCTTTCCAAGACTTTTATCATGAATGGGTGTTGGATTTTGTCAAATGCTTTCTCAGCATCTAAGGAGATGATCATGTGGTTTTTGTCTTTGAGTTTGTTTATATAGTGAATTACGTTGATGGATTTCCGTATATTAAACCATCCCTGCATCCCAGGGATGAAGCCTAATTGGTCATGATGGATGATGGTTTTGATGTGTTCTTGGATTCAGTTTGCAAGGATTTTATTGAGTATTTTTGCATCAATGTTCATGAGAGAAACTGGTCTCAAGTTCTCTTTCTTTGTTGGATCTTTGTGTGGTTTAGGTATCAGAGTAATTGTGGCTTCATAGAATGAATTGGGTAGAGTACCTTTTGTTTCTATTTTGTGGAATAGTTTGAGGAGAATTGGAATTAGGTCTTCTTTGAAGGTCTGATAGAACTCTGCACTAAACCCATTTTGTCCTGGGCTTTGTTTGGTTGGGACACTATTGATGACAACTTACATTTTTTTAGAGGAAATGGGCCTGTTTAGATAGTTAATCTGATCCTGATTTAACTTTGGTACCTGGTATCTGTCTAGGAAGTTGTCCATTTCATCCAGATTTTCCAGTTTTGTTGAGTATAACCTTTTGTAGTAGGATCTGATGATGTTTTGGATTTCCTCAGGTTCTGTTGTTATGTCTCCTTTTTCATTTCTGATTTTGTTAATTAAGATACTGTCCCTGTGCTCTCTAGTGAGTCTAGCTAAGGGTTTATCTATCTTGTTGATTTTCTCAAAGAACTAGCTCCTGGTTTGGTTGATTTTTTTAATAGTTCTTTTTGTTTCCACTTGGTTGATTTCAGCCCTGAGTCTGATTATTTCCTGCCATCTACTCCTCTTGGGTGAATTTGCTTCCTTTAGTTCTAGAGCTTCTAAGTGGGCTGTCAGGCTGCTAGTGTATGTTCTCTCTAGTTTCTTTTTGGAGGCACTCAGGGCTATGAGTTTCCTCTTAGGAAAGCCTTCATTGTGTCCCATAATTTTGGGTATGTTGTGGCTTCATTTTTATTAAACTCTAAAAAATCTTTAATTTCTTTCTTTATTTCTTCCTTGACCAAGGTGTCATTGAGTAGACTATTGTTCAGTTTCGACCTGAATGCTGGCTTTCTATTATTTATGCTGTTATTGAAGGTCAGCCTTAGTCTGTGATGATCTCATAGGATGCATGAGATAATTTCAATATTTTTGTATCTGTTGAGGCCTATTTTGTGACCAATTATAAGGTCAATTTTGGAGGAGGTACCATGTGGCACTGAAAAGAAGGTATCCTTTTTTTTAGGATAAAATGTTCTGTAGATATCTATTAAATCCATTTTTTTCATAACTTCTGTTAGTTTCCATGTGTCTCTGTTAAGTTTCTGTTTCCAGGGTCTGTCCAATGGTGAGAGTGGGGTGTGTAATTATCCCACTATTATTGTCTGAGGTGCAATGTGTGCTTTGAGCTTTACTAAAGTTTCTTTAATGAACTTGACTGCTCTTGCATTTGGAGAATAGATATTCAGAATTGAGAGTTCATCTTGGTAGATTTTAACTTTAATGAGTATGAAGTGCCCCTCTTTGTCTTTTTTTTTATATCTTTGGGTTGAAAGTCAATTTTATTCGATATTAGAAAGGCTACTCCAGCTTGTTTCTTTGGATCATTTGCTTGGAAAATTGTTTTCCAGCCTTTCACTCTGAGGTAGTGTCTGTCTTTTTTTCCTGAGGTATGTTTCCTGTAAGCAGCAAAACGTTGCGTCCTGTTTGTGTAGCCAATCTATTAGTCTATTTCTTTTTATTAGGGAATTGAGTCCATTGATGTTAAGAGAAATTAACGAAAAGTATTTGTTGCTTCCTGTTATTTGTGTTGTTAAAGTTCTGATTCTGTTCTTGTGGCTGTCTTCTTTTAGGTTTATTGAAGGATTACTTTCTTGCTTTTTCTAGGGTGTTGGTCTTTCTTGCTTTTTCTAGTGTGTAGTCTTTTTGTTGGTGTTTTCCCATTATTATTCTTTGAAGGGCTGGATTCGTGGAAAGGTATTGTGTGAACTTGTTTTTGTAATGGAATACTTTTGTTTCTCCATCTATGGCAATTGAGAGTTTTGCTGGGTATAGCACCCTGGGCTGGCATTTGTGTTCTGTTAGGGTCCGTATAACATCTGTCCAGGATCTTCTTGCTTTCATAGTCTCTGGTGAGAAGTCTGGTGTAATTCTAATAGGCCTGCCTTTATATGTTACTTGACCTTTTTCCCTTACTGTTTTTAATATTCAGTCTTTATTTAGTGCATTTGTTGTCCTGATTATTATGTGTCTGGAGGAATTCCTTTTCAGGTCCAGTCTATTTACAGTTCTGTAGGCTTCTTGTATGTTCATGGGCATCTCTTTCTTTAGGTTTGGGAAGTTTTCTTCTATAATTTTGTTGAAGATATTTGCTGGCCCTTTAAGTTGAAAATCTTCATTTTCATCTACCCCAATTATTCGTAGGTTTGGTCTTCTCATTGTGTCCTGGATTTCCTGGATGTTTTGAGTTAGAATCATTTTGCACTTTGCATTTTCTTTGATTGTTGTGCCCATGTTCTCTATGGAATCTTCTGCACCTGAGATTCTCTCTTCGATCTCTTGTATTCTGTTACTGATGCTCACATCTATGGTTCTTGATTTCTTTCCTAGGGTTTTTATCTCCAGAGTTGTCTCCCTTTGGGTTTTCTTTATTGTTTTTACTTCCCTTTTTAGGTCTTGGATAGTTTTGTTCAATTCCCTCACCTGTTTGGTGGTGTTTTTATGTAATTCTTTAAGGGATTTTTGTGTTTCCTCGTTAAGGACTTCTACCTGCTTAGCAGTGTTTTCCTGTGATTCTTTAAGTGAGTTATTAAAGTCCTTCTTAAGGTCCTTCACCAGCATCATGAAATATGATTTTGAATCTGAATCTTGCTTATTGTTTGTGTTGGGGAATCCAGGACTGGCTGAGGTGTGGGTACTGGGTTCTAATGATGGTGAGCGGTCTTGGTTTCTGTTGGTAAGATTCTTAAGTTTGCCTTTCGCCATTTGGTAATCTCTTATGTTAGTTGTTATAGTTTTCTCTGACTAGAGCCTGTTCCTCCTGTGATTCTGTTAGCCTCTGTCAGCTGTAGTGGGAGTCTAGCTCTCTTCTGAGGCTCTTTGGTCAGAGTACTCTCTTCAGGCAAGCTTTCCTCTTGCAGGGAAGGTGCACAGAGGTCTGGCGTTCAGACTTGCCTCATGGTTGAAGATGAAGGCCCGAAACAGGGCCTGTCCCAGAAGATGGGTTGCCTCCTCAGTCTGCATGCTCACCTACACAGACTGCTCTGGGGGTTGCAGCCCTCCCTAGCTACCACCTCTCCTCTAGCGGGGAAGGTGCCCGGATATCTGCAGCCTCAAATGGGGTCCCAGAATCTGTGTGGCTTCTGCCTGTCCCAGAAGCTGTTTCTCTGCAATCTGCTCGCTCACCCTCTGCAGTCCGCAAGCTGATCTGAGCAGACTGGTCTCAGAGGAACCTGGGAGACAAGATCGAATTCAGTCAATCTGATACAAAGAGAACAGTACAAAGAATCCATGAAACCAAGAGCCTTTCGTTTTGAGATTTGAAGACTGTAGGTGGTACAGTTTTGGTGATATTCACCATGAGACGGGCTAAACTGGCTTTTCTAGAACTCTGGTTTTGGAGACTAGTCCTTTTCCTCAATAAACAGTCTGCAGTCCAATTAGCAACAATGATTCAGTAGTAGCTGTGAATGGAAGTCCAAGGAACTAGCAGTCCCACACGGCAAGCAGGCGTAGGTGTTGGAAACAAAATAAAAAGGGGGGTCCTGGTGGCCCTGGGGAAAGTAGGGGAGGAAAAGATGCCCACTGCCCCGCCAGAGTTTCCCTATTTTCTGGTCAGTCAGGCATGGGAAGGCTGCTACTTACCCTATCCACTCATCCCTGGGTGGGCATTCCTCTATTCCACTCTTCAGGGGGTGGTCAAGGGGCAACCCTGCCTGGGGACCCCCTGGAGCTACTTAGCTAAAGCCACCAGGGTTGTGGGAGAGAGGGAATAGGAGAAGAAGTTCCCAACACTAACCAGAGTGTGCAGCGGAATTTGAAGGACAGAGACTGTCTATGGCTTAAGATATTATAGAAACGCAGGGGGAAGAGAGAAGGTAGAAGAGAGAGAGAAGAGAAGAGAAGACAAGACAAGAGAAGAGAAGAGAAGAAAGGGAGAGGAGAGAAGACAAAGAGAAAGGGAAGAGGAGAGAGACGTGAGAGGACAAAGAAATAAGAGTAAGAGAGCAAGAGAGCAAGAGAGCAAGGTATGGGCTGAGCATCCCTTTTTTATGTTCTTCACTGTTGCTAGGTAACTGGGGAGGAGTTTAGCCTGAAGGTCAGAAGCTTGGGCCATTGTTTACATGACCACTGACCATGCTTCTCTTGTGGGGGCTGTGGGAGGTGGTACCTTAGGCAGGGGCCATAATTCCAGGAGCATGAGGGAATGTCTACCGTGTCATGTAGGTAAATTATGATCATCAGGGTTCAGACCTCAGCTCAACTGGAGACCAGCCTGCAATTCCCCATACGTAGGAGTGAGAGCTCGGTTGGCAAGAATTTTATTGAGTATTTTTACATCAATTTTCATAACAAATGACAATTTTTATAACCCACCCACTCCTGCCTCATGCCCCTAGCATTCCCCTATCCTGGAGCATCAAGCCTCCACAGGACCAAGGGCCTCACATCCCATTGATGCCAGACAAGGCAATCATCTGCTATATATGCAGCTGGAGCCATGGGTCCCTCCATGTGAACTCTTTGGTTGGTGGTTTAATACCTGGGAGCTCTAGGAGGTCTGATTGGTTCATATTGTTATTCTTCCTATGGTGTTGCAAACCCCTTCAGCTCTTTCAGTCCTTCCCCTAACTCCTCTATTGGGGTCCCCATGCTCAGTACAATGGTTAGCTGCAAGCATCCACACCTGTATTGCTCAGGCTCTGGCAGAGATTCTCAGGAGACAGCTCTATCAGGCTCTTGTCAGCAAGCACTTCTTGACATCAGTAACAGTGTCTGGGTTTGGTGTCAGCAGATGGGATGGATCCTCAGGTGGGGCAGTCTCTGCATGGCTTTTCTTTCCTCCAGTCTCTGCTCCCCTCTTTGTCCCTGTATTTCCTTTAGACAGAAGCAATTCTGGGTTAAAACTTTTGAGACTACTTTATTGATGGCTCTTAAATGCTTTAACCTCCCTTCTAGCCCAACCACCCACCAGAGGCAGTGGAAAAGAAATACTTTTAGGATAAGAGGGAAGTGGACCTGTTTAGCAATAGTTCCTTGGGGGCAATTCAAATCCGAGTTGTCAGGATATTATCCATTTGTTCGTATGAATCAGCACTGGCAGCTTGATCCACTAGCAAACACCATCAGAATACCAGCAGAAACAACCAGGTCATAGCTGAATTGGCATGAGTCAACAGGATCGACCAAGACCAGCAGGGACTCCAGGAGAAGTTCTCTGCTCTGCCTCTCCCAATGAAGTAAAGATCAGCAAAGACATGAGACCAAAGAAGCATTGCAGAGCTAGCTATGCAAGCCTCCCATCCCTGTGCTTTGAGTCCTATTTATAATCCCTCCAAACATCATGTGTCTGTTTTAGCAAAACTCCACATGAGTATGTATCAGCTGACATCACTGTGCCATTTGGCAGAGTCTGCCGAAGCGTCAAGAAGCTGCCAGAACACCACCAGAACTTTTTTGGTATGCTTCTCTCTATGGAGTCACAACAAACAATTACCAATAAACAATTACCAATAAACAATTACCACTAAACAATGGTAAGGCATACCAATACCATCCAGAGTCATCCACTGTCTGTTGGGTTATATTTATATTCCTTCCTAATATCATGTGTCCTTTCTTATGTCTGCTTTAGCAAAACATTCTTTAAGCTATATGTCTGCTTCAGGAAAAACAGTTCTTCACATGTCTGCACCAGCAAAACACCATCCCACACTTTCCAAAGAAACCAGAAGTTTCCACTTCACATTGGAGTCTTAGACATGGTGGTGCACTTGTCAACAGTACATAGTCACTCAGGACTTCCCTCTGTATGGCATACAGTGGTTTTGAACTTACAGAGACTTTCCTTACCTATAAGGGAAGAAACATTGTCATTTCTCTAGGATAACAAATCTGTTCAGTAGCAGCAAAAAATGAAAACTGAAGTTGAAATATTTTGCAGCTGTTTTAAGGCTTTGGTCCTACTAGATACCATGTCTACATAAAACACATTTGAAGGACAGTCTTCTCGTCCTCAGCTTGTAATACTTTATACATCACTGGGGAAGTCCATTCTTCTAAGGTTTTGTAGAATTTACTAGTGACAGTTTCTGGGCTTTGAAATTCATCAACAACTTGAATTCCTTAGTGGAACTCTAAGTTTTTAAATTTAATTGTGTGGTATGTGTGTGTATGTGTATAGGGATGCTTCATAAGGTCAGAAGAGGGCGACAGATCCTCTGCAGTTGGAGTTTCAGGTCATTGTAAGCAACCTGATGTGGGTACTAGGAACTGAATTTTGGTCTTCTGGAAGAGCAACATGCATTCTTAGGCCATCTTTCCAGGCTCCCATTTATTTAGATTGAAAATATCTCTTTTGGAGCCAGTTTTTGGTAATGTAGGTTTTGTGCACATAATATTAGGTGGGGTTTTTTTGTTTGTTTTACTAATGTATCTATTTGCAGGATATTTTGCAAAGCATTCTCTTAATCTCCCCATGCCTTCTCATGTGTGGTTTCTGTAGCTGTTTCTAATTTTTCATTTCCTATTTTGTAGATTTGTGATCACCTATTTCTTTCCTTAATTACATTAACTTGTTATTTACTTACTTTGGTGTTTTATTATTTTAAATAACAAAACATTTTGGGTGATTTATTTTTTTAATAATACTGTTTTGGTTCTGACTTTATTTTTAGACTTAATTAATTTCTCCCTTCTTTTTTTCAGCTGGATGCCTAATTAAATTCTCTTACTCTTCTTTAATTATTTATGACAGAATTTTTTCTGAGCTCCAATTTAGCTCTAGATTGTAAGTACTGATAGCACTTTCTTTGTCATTTCTTTTTGTTAGATAGTTTTAAAAATGTCTTCAAGAATTTTTGAGTTAGTTTTAATTTTTTCTAGAAAAGACTTTTTAAATTGTGATTAATTTCATGTTTGTTGCAATGCTTTCAGAAAGTGATTTCTGTGCCACCTCTGTCTTTGAAGTTAGCACAGTTTTTTGATGGCCTAATAGACACTTCCTTTCCCCAATATACTCAAAGGAAGGTGTATTCTTTGTGTTTAAGTATGGAGGGTAGAGGACAACTTGCAAGAATCTATTCTCACCCTTCTGTCCTGCACTGGTTTACCTTAGGCATGAACTCAGTGGCCAGTCCCTTAGCCACAAGGGGAGACTCCACTCCCAGGTACTCTAGCATGCCCAGGATCTTAGGATCAGGAGTGAGTAGAACACAACATCTATTCCAACACCAACTGAAATAACTGGGACCAGCAGGATCCAGGGACTCAGGAACCCCACCCGACCAGCAGCTTGGGTTACTACCAGTCTGCTCTGGTTTACCTTGTGTGCAAACTCAGCAGCCAGTCCTACAGCTTCCAGAAGAGGCTCCACTCCCAGGCGCTCTAGCACACCCAGGATCCCAGGATCCCAGGATCCCAGGAGCTTGATCACACCAGGACCTCAGGGTCTCAGAGGCAGCTTGACTCCCAGGAACTGACACACCCAGAATCTCAGGATCATAGGACCACAGAGTCACAGGATCACAGAGACAGCTGGACTCTAAGGAGTACAAACGTAACAAGGATTACAGGAAAGACAGGCTCTAGTCAGATATAGTGACGGAAGGGAGCACTAGAGAAAATTAGATGGCTAGAGGCAAGCGTAAGAACATAAGCAACAGAAACCAAGATTACTTGGCATAATCAGAACCCAATTCGCCCAACATAGCAAATCCAGAAACACCATCACACTGGAAAAGCAAGACTTAGATCTAAAGTCACTTCTCATGATGATGATAGAGGACTTTAAGAAGGACATAAATGGGAGTGGGTGGGTAGGGGAGTAGGGCGGGGGAGGGTATAGGGTACTTTCGGGATGGCATTTGAAATGTTAATAAAGAAAATATCTAATTATAAAAAAAGAATGAGATTATATGACCAATTGTTCTTCTGTAATCAGCCTATGATATAAATCTGGGGTGGCATCGCCTTAAGAGTTCCTGTCCAGGAAATCTAGGATGAGTTCTTAATTGTCTAGACAGTCCTTTAAAGGAACAGTATTTTCTCTTAACTTGAGTTGTATATGCATAAACAATTGCAAATTTGAGAATTAGCAGTATCTTAAAAGGGAACAATTTCAAGCAATTTCAAGTCCTGAAATAGATAAATTATATATATATATATATATATATATATACATATAGAGAGAAAGAGAGACAGAGAGACATAAATAACTCCCTTAAAGAAATACAGGAGAACACAGGAAAACACATTCAAACAGGAGAAGGAAATGAACAAAACCAACCAAGATCTAAAAATGGAAATAGAAACAATAAAGAAATCACAAAGGGAGACAAACCTAGAGTTAGAAAAACTAGAAAACAGATCAAGAGCCATAGATGCAAGAATCACCAACAGAATACAAGAGATAGAAGAGAGAATCTCAGGTGCAGAAGATACCACAACAGTCAAAGAAAATGCAAAATGAAAAGAGCTCCTAACCCAAGACATCCAGGAAATCCAGGACACAATGAGAAGACCAAACCTATGGATAATAGGGGTAGATGAGAATGAAGATTTTCAACTTAAAGGGCCAGTAAATATCTTCAACAATTTTTTTTTTGGGGGGGGGGCTTCGAGATAGGGTTTCTTTGTATAGCCCTGGCTGTCCTGGACCTCACTCTGTAGACCAGGCTGGCCTGGAACTCAGAAATCCACCTGCCTCTGTCTCCCAAGTGCTGCGATTAAAGGCGTGCGCCACGACCGCCTAGCTTCTTCAACAAATTTATAGAAGAAAACCTAAAGAAAGAGATGCCCATGAACATACAAGAAGCCTACAGAACTGCAAATAGACTGGACCATAAAAGAAATTCCTCCAGACACATAATAATCAGAACAACAAATGCACTAAATACAGATAGAATATTAAAAGCAGTAAGGGAAAAAGGTCTAGTAACATATAAAGGCAGGGCAATCAGAATTACACCAGACTTTTCACCAGAGACCATGAAAGCCAGAAGATCCTTGACAGATGTCATGCAGACACTAAGAGAACACAAATGCCAGGCCAGGCTACTATATCCAGCAAAACTCTCAATTACTGTAGACAGAGAAAACAAGATATTCCATGACAAAACCAAATTTACACAATATCTTTCCACAAATCCAGACCTAAAAAGGATAATAAATGGAAAACACCAACACAAGAAGAGGAACTACACCCTAGAAAAAGCAAGAAAGTAATCTTTCAACAAACCCAAAAGAAAATAGGCAAAAAAACATAATTCCACCTCTAACAACAAAAATAACAGAGAGTAACAAGAACTTTTCCTTAATTTCTCTTAATATCAATGGACTCAATTCCCAATAAAAAGACATAAACTAACAGACTGAATAAATAAACAGGACCCAGTACTTTGCTGCATACAGGAGATGCACCTCAGGGAAAAAGATAGATACTACCTCAGAGTGAAAGATTGGAATACAATTATCCAAGCAAATGGTCTGAAGAAGCAAGCTGGAGTAGCCATTCTAATATCGGATAAAATCGACTTCCAACAAAAAGTTATCAAGAAGGATAAGGAAGGACACTTTATACTGGTCAAAGGAAAACTACCAAAATGAACTCTCAATTGTGAACATCTATGCTCCAAATGCAAGGGCACCCACATTCATAAAAAAAACTTTAGTAAAGCTTAAAGCACATATTGCACCTTACACAATAATAGTGGGAGACTTTAACACCCCACTCTCACCAATAGACAGATCCTGGAAACAGAAACTAAACAGAGATACAGTGAAAGTAACAGAAGTTATGAAACAAATGGATCTAACTGATATTTATAAAATATTTAATCCTAAAACAAAAGGATGGGGCTGGTGAGATGGCTCAGCAGGTAAGAGCACCCGACTGCTCTTCCGAAGGTGATAAGTTCAAATCCCAGCATCCACATGGTGGCTCACAACCATCCGTAACGAGATCTGGCGCCCTCTTCTGGAGTGTCTGAAGACAGCTACAGTGTATTTACATATAATAAATAAAATAAATCTTTAAAAAAAAAAAAAACAAAAAAAACCAAAAGGATATACCTTCTTCTCAGTGCCACATGGTACCTCCTCCAAAATTGACCATATAATTGGTCACAAAACAGGCCTCCACAAATATGAAAATATTGAAATTATCCCATGCATCCTATCTGACCACCATGGACTAAGGCTTATCTTCAATAACAACATAAATAATAGAAAGCCAACATTCACATGGAAACTTAACAATACTCTATTCAATGATTCATTGGCCAAGGATGAAATAAAGAAATTAAAGACTTTCTAGAGTTTAATGAAAATGAAGCCATAACATACCCAAAATTATGGGACACAATGAAGGCATTCCCAAGAGGAAAACTCATAGCCCTGAGTGCCTCCAAAAAGAAACTAGAGAGAGAATACACTAGTGGCCTGACACCACACATAGAAGATCTAGAACTAAAGGAAGCAAATTCACCCAAGGGGAGTAGATGGCAGGAAATAATCAGACTCAGGGCTGAAATCAACCAAGTGGAAAGAAAAAGAACTACTCAAAGAATCAACCAAACCAGGAGCTGGTTCTTTGAGAAAATCAACAAGATAGATAAACCCTTAGCCAGACTAACTAGAGGGCACAGGGACAGTATCCTAATTAACAAAATCAGAAATGAAAAAGGAGACATAACAACAGAACCTGAGGAAATCCAAAACATCATCAGATCCTACTACAAAAGGCTATACTCAACAAAACTAGAAAACCTGGATGAAATGGACAACTTCCTAGACAGATACCAGGTACCAAAGTTAAACCAGGATCAGATTAACAATCTAAATGGTCCTATTTCTCCCAAAGAAATTGAAGCAATCATTAACAGTCTCCCAACCAACCTGCATATGTAGCAGAAGACAGCCTAGTCGGCCATCATCGGGAAGAGAGGCCTCTTGGTCTTGCAAAGTTTATATGCCCCAATACAGGGTAATGCCAGGGCCAAGAAGTGGGAGTAGGTGGTTAGGTGAGCAGGGCAGGGGGAAGATATAGGAAACTATCAGGTTAGCATTTGAAATGTAAATTAAGAAAATATCTTAAAAAATGAAGTCATTATCTCTTTTTTCATTATTTTTAGTTTGTTTTATTGTCTTCAAGTCCAATAAAAAATTAGAAGGAACTGAGTGTTTTGGTAAGATAAAGGGCAGAATGTGTCTGTTGTATATGTCAGTTAGGCGACTCTTGGTTACTTAATATCACACAGTTTGGTAGAGACAGAAGCCATATTGCTGTTGTTTTAGACATGAAAGGAAGTTAGAAAGCAGAAATAGCCAGTAGGAACAATGAGGGAGAGGTAAGAGTTACTAGATGAAAATGAGGGGGAAACTGGGGGAAAGTGTTCAAAGAATTCCAGAAAGTTAGGACTTAAGTATAACTTTAAATAAGCAGAAGAGGCCAAAAGAAAGTCAATATTTGAAGAGAGGTTATGACAGATGGATTGGGATTCTGAGTAAAATGGAGTGGGGTCATGTATTCAAGGGCTAAAGTACAAATCGGCTTTTAACAAGAACAGGAACCAGCACTTTCTGAGCCTGGAGGACAAAAGTTAAGGATAGTAACAGATGAACATGTGTTCATACGGAGGCTGGGCTGAGAGTTAAAAACCATTTTCCACAAGGAAAGAGATTTTGCCATTTGCTGGGAGTATAGGGGGTGGGTCATGGATGAAGTAATGTCTTTAAGAGAGTGATGACTGTTTCTGAGAAGAATGTTCAAGAAACCTATAGAAGCTTAGAAGTTTGGGCGAAATGATTGAGGGTTGTCACTGAGCATCCAAGCGAGATGCAAGCAATGAGGAGTAGGTAGCAGAGCCTAACACTGAAGTTGTGTGACTTCTCCCTGTTGTGCTCAGCCTCCAAGTGTCTAAATAGAGAATGCAAATTACCCAACAACCCAGCCACTGCTTTTCAAAGCTCTGGTTCCAGGATAGGAGTCCATGGGGATCCAAAGCATTGGTCCATGTTGTCTAGGAAAGGAAGAGAGCCTAGGACTGAGAGGGACACACTGGGAGAAAATGGAGGGAAAAACAGCATCCACCTTGAATGCTCACACTAACCTCTCATGTAGATAGCTTGATTAATGCAACTTTGCACATGAAGAAGTAGAGACTCTGATATTGAGATAGCTTGTTTGGTGAGTCACTAAGTAACAAAACTTGTCCTACTCCTCTGTATCTAGCCTTGTCTGACTCTACACTTATGGTCCTATTCTGTCTCAGAATCGAAGGACTTAAATGTGTGAGGGTTAATCTTGTCAACTGGACTGGATTTGGAATCACCTAGGCGATCAACTCTAAGTGGATCTGCTAAGGTGTTACCAGAGAGGATTAACTGGGAAGAGGGAAGACCCACTGAATGCAGGCAGCACCATCCTATGGTTTGTGCTGAAGAGAGAGAGAGAGAGAGAGAGAGAGAGAGAGAGAGAGAGAGAGAGAGAGAGAGAGAGAGAGAGAGAAGGAATTGGATGAACACTAGTATTCATCCTTCTCTTCATGCTCCTCCCAGCACAGCTAGAGCTGCCCTTGCTACCATGCTTATCCTCTTATCCTACTGTGATGGATACTCAGATTCGCACCCAAAATAGACTCTCCCTTCATTAAGTTGATTCTTGCCAGGAATTCAGTTAAAGCTATGAGACAGCAAGTTGATTATATAAGGGGATATTTTTGAATATGCAAATTGAACTCAAATCACTTCAGGTCTCACTAGTTTGTCTCTATACAAATGAAGTCACAGCAACTCACATTTTATTTGCTTATTTCTTCTACATTTGCAATACAGTACTTTATCTTTAGGCAACAGTTCCTTGTCCTAAGTATTTTTTTAAAAAATACCTGAGGGTGTCACATATACTCATAAACATGTTCATTCTCATTGGGTACTCTCACCTATTACTGGGGTGATAGTGCATGTCAGTGCCCTTAATTGTACCATGCAGTGATGCTACAATCGGCATGGTTTTGAGATTGATCTGATTGGGTCATGAAGAAAGAACCCTAGAAGAGGAACAACAATATGAACTAAACAGAACCCCCAGAACTCATGTCTCTAGCATCATATGTAACAGAAGATGGCCCGGTCAGCCATCATTTGGAGGAGAGGCCCCTTGGTACAGCAATATTTATATGCCCCAATACAGGGAAACGCCAGGGCCAAGAAGTGGGAGTGGGTGGGCAGGGGAGTAGGGAGGGGGGAAGGGGGAGGGGACTTTTGGAATAGCATTGGAAATGTAAATTAAGAAAATATCTAATAAAAAAAGAGAAAAAAACCATAAAAAATAAAATAAATTCATGGTTTCTTCTCAATAGAAAGAAAGAAAGAAAGAAAGAAAGAAAGAAAGAAAGAAAGAAAGAAAGAAAGAAAGAAAGAAAGAAAAAAAGAACAGACACACAGACACACAGAAAACAGGTAATGGGCTCTGATGGAAACCTATAAGCAGTAGCCCAGAAATTCAACGCATTTGTTTTATACATCTGAATCGAGAAGCCAGGTTCATGGTATACACCTGTGAAGAAGGATGAGGTTTCTTTGGGAAGCAGCCTCTGGTTCAGTCATCCTGGAGAAGAAAGTTATGGTTGAGAGTTTCTGCTTACAGTGGTTTTAGGTAAAAGTCAACCATTTATATCTGTTGGACCAGAGGAAGGCTTTGCCATTCTTCTGAGACTGGCATAGGGATAGCTTTGCGATTTCCATAGATTTGATGCATTGGTGTTGATTAGATTTTTAAAAATCTATTTTTTGAGTCTTTATGAATAATTTTTATTTTTATTTATTTTTATTGGTTATTTTATTTATTACATTTCAACTTTTATCCCCTCTCCTGGTTTCCCCTCCACAAACATCCTATTTTATCCCTCCTTCCCCTGCTTCTATGAGTTATTAATGTCGTTCTTAAGGTCCTCAACCAGCAACATGAGATATGATTTTAAATCCGAGTCTTGCTTTTCGAGTGTGTTGGGGTATCCAGGACTGGCTGAGATGTGAGTGCTGGGTTCTGATGATGCTGAGTGGTCTTGGCTTCTGTTATTAAGATTCTTGCATTTGCCTTTCGCCATCTGGTAATCTCTGGAGTTAGTTGTTATAGTTGGCTCTGGTTGGAACTTGTTCCTCCTGTGATTCTGTTAGCCTCTGTCAGCAGTCCTGGGAGTCCAGCTCTCTCCTGAGTCTCAGTGGTCAGAGTAGTCTCTGCAAACAAGCTCTCCTCTTGCAGGGAAGGTGCACAGAGGTCTGGTGTTCAGACCTGCCTCCTGGCTAAAGATGAAGGCCCGATACTGGGCCTGACCCAGAAGATGTGTTGCCTCTGCAGTCAGCACTCTCACCTGTGCAGACTGGTCTCTGAGGGACCTAGGACCCAAGATGGCTCCCTCACGTGTTCCTGCAGGTAGAGCCCTCCTGGGTGGACACCTCTCTTCTGGAGAGGAAGGTGCCCGGATGCGTAGAGCCTGAAACGGAGTCTGTCTCAGAAGCTGTGTCACTTCTGCAGTCTGCTCACTCACCCTTCGCAGTCTGCTAGCTGACCTGTGCAGACTGGTCTCTGAGGGATCCAGGACCCAAGATGGCTCATGACTTCATTTTTAAGATTTATTTTATTTTTTATAATATTTGAAGATTTATTGGTTTTATATGTATGAGTGCCTTGGCTGCATATGTTTCTGTTTACCACATGTGTACAGTCAGAAGAGAAGGTCAGATCCCTTGGAACTGGAGTTACAGACAATGGCACGTGGGTGCTAAGAATCAAATCCAGATCCTCTGGAAGATCAGCCTGTGCTCTTAACTGCTAAGCCAACTCTCCAACCCAATTTATTTTATTTTAAATTATATGTATTTCTATAATTTGTGGGAATGTTCATACAAATACAGGTGCCCACAGAGGTCAAAATAGGGTGTCAGATCTCCTAGAGCTAGAGTTACAGGCAGTTTTAAGCCACCACATAGATGTGGGAACTGAACCTATGTTGTCTGCAAGAGCAATATGTATGTTAACCACTTAACTCTGAGCCACTTTTCCAGCTCAGAGATCATGGCTCAGAAAAGCCACCTGAATCCAATATTTAGTAGGCTTCATATCCACATGATACTTCCAGTAAGTTACAAATGCAAATAACAGAAGGTGAGAGGGTTAATTTTTATAAGGTGAGTTTTTGAAAGACACTGAGGTGCCAATATGTTGTAGACATTTTTAATTTGAATTTGAGTTTTCTACCCCACCTTTGATCATTTATTTCCCAGACAAAAGATACACTCAACTTTTATATTTATAATAAGACTTAATCAGCATGAGAGACGGGTAGATAGCTACCCTCTATACTATTAAAATCTATATTTTATTGATAACTCTAAGTTATTACTTACTATATTTTATTTGTGCTGCTCCTAACTTTAATTGGTCAGCCCTCTTGGCCATGTTTTTTGACTCCTAACCCATATCAATTTTTTCTTCCTCCTCACCTTCGTTTTTCCTTAATGGTTCTCCACTGACTTCACAAGCCCAGGAACCCTAAAACCCACCAATGTCTCATCTCCCCAGCTATTTGTCTGTTTGCATCTTTATTTAGCAACCAAAGATAACTTGGGGACATCTTCTCTGGGGCAACCAGGTCTTGGGGCCCACACTTAGCATTACAATACACAACAAAAGACCAAACCTTAACAAAGGTGGGAGGGCTAATGTTCATTGTCAACTTGACCTGATGTGAGATCAACCAGAGGTATAGCTATAAGTGACTTTCCAGAAAGATTTGCTTTAGAAAGACCCACTCTGACTGTTGGTGGACCAAATGGGTTGTGGTCTATTTCTGGACTCCATTAGCAAATGTGACCAGGTGCCTCATTCTCCCAACTCTATCCCTTTAAACCCTGAGTCAAAATAAATGTTTCTTTCCTCCAGTAACTTTTGTAGGGAGGTTTGTTGTTGCAGTGAGAAAAAGTAACTAATATGGAAACCATTGTACTCTGTGTGAAATTGAGGAGAATATTGCTATCAATTTAAGAATAGATACTTTAGGTGGTTAAGTACTGAAACTACCAATTACCTCCTTGTTTATGACAATAAACAAGAATTAAATGATGGAAATAATGATATATAAAATCTCTGTGTTTTTAATATTATTGAACTTCCCAGGATCTTTCCAGGTTTTTTATTTAAGTAATGGAAGGCCAGAATAAAAAAGTATTAAAATGTATGAAGATGTATTGGCAGTAGTGCTTCTTAATTCCACCAACATTACAGAATTTACTAAATATCCTATGGACCTGTCTAAACACAAAGGTCTATAAAAAGAAAAACTATATAAAGCTGGAAACAACCTCTAGAATAATGTGGAAGTGCAAATTAATCACACAGCCAAGATTCTGTCCGAGTTATGTAACAAAAAAAAAAAAAATGAAAATCAATACATAGTTACAATCACTTGGGGCAAAGTTAATAACAGAAATGTAATTAAGGGAGAATATAATAAAAGGAATAGTTGTTTGTGAAAGTAAAAATAATAATAAAATGTGTCTAGTGCTGAAATGATGGCTCAGCAGTTAAGAGAACTGGGTGCTCTTGTAAAAGACACAAGCTGAGCGCCCACATCAGGCCGTTTATAACCTGCCTACAACTCAGCTTCAAGACATCCAGTGCCCTCTTCTGGACTCTGCAAATATCCAAATACATGGCATATATATATATATATATATATATATATATATATATATATATATATATATATATATATCTTTAAGAAATAAAAATGTCATTTTTAGATAAGTCACATAGATATTTATAAGAGGAACTACAGTGTTATGGGCTGTCTTACTGTGTGTGGTATCCAGTGAAGAAAGCTAAGGGGTCTCAGCAGTGTGAAAAAGGGGCTTACTCATAGGGGTAAGGAAGACAGATGCTAGGTAACTCTATTTTAAAAGGATGGTCAAACCTTTAAACAGAACTGAGTTATACCACAGAGCCAATTTGTGATGTTAAATGGGTGTGGGTCAGACAAGCTGAATGCCATGGTTACAAATGGGCTATAATATATCCCAGAATTGTTACTGAAGATTCAGAGTAGGCTGTGTACAGCTTCTGGGACTTTCTAACAAAAAATGGGAAAGTGAATGGCAAAAGTGAGGTCAGGGTTAAAACACAAAGAAACATTGAGTGAGAAGCCAAAAGAGAGGTGCATACGTAGTACACTTTTGGGTCAGAGCCTGGCAGGATCCAAACTCTCACTTCTAGAATACTGAAGACTGTTCCCCTCCCACACCACCATTTTCTCCACCCTCCCAACCCCATTTGTTCCCTTTGTTTCACTGCTACTTTCATTTCTGTATGCATAAATACTTTTATATTACTATATAAAATCTAGGAACCAGAATTGAAAAAAAAAAAAAAAACATACCACATCTGTCTTTCTGAGAATGGCTTAATTTTAATACAATTATCTCCAAATATAACCATTTTCTTACCGATGGCATAATTTTATTCTTTAATGGCTGAAAAATATCTCATTGTATATAAACCATATTTCCTTTATACATTCTTCTGTAGTTGGACACCTAGGCTAGTTCCCTAATTTAGAGAATGTCAGTACTGCTACAAATAAACAGAGATGTGCACTATTATTAGGAATCTAAACCAGTCTAGCCTCCATGGAAGTCAATGTAGAAATTTCTCAAGGTATACATTCTCAAGGCTAAGGAGATGGTGAGAGGGTCAAGTGTTTGCTGCATAAGCATGAGGATGTGAGTTCGGATCCCCAGCTCCCATGTACAAAAACTGGGCATGGCAGTATGTACTTCTGGATTTGGTAGCCAGTCAGTCTAGCTAATTGGTGGGCTCAAGTTTCCATAAGAGAATTTGTCTAAAAAAAAAAAAAAGATGGAGATCAATAGAGGATGATATCCAATACTGACCTCTGACCTCCAAAAGCAAGTTTACATTGGAGTGGGGTAGGAGACAAGGTTCATATTCTCAAGACCTGTGAATTAAAGTGTTTGAGAACATCATACATGACAACTAAGAAGCTGAGAGCAATGAAGCATCCATCTGCCTACCAGAGGCTTGAAAGAGTTCTTGTATTATGGAAAGAGAAACAGAAGAGAAGTCATGTGAACGTGGGTCTTGATAGATGAAGAGTGCCGGGCCCCACAACAAGTGTGTTTGTGCTGTTAACAGGAGGTAGAATCCTGGTAAGTGCAGTGCTGTGGTGTCCCAGAAGCTTCAAAGGAAGGTCCCATCTCCAAGTCCCAGAGGAGTCAGAGTTCAGCATGAGCCACAAGAGCTAGTCTCCTATATGAGAAAAAGGCAGCATGCAGACTCTTCAAGATCAGATGTTTCCTATTCCTCAGTCAAGGTAATATGGAAGATCCTTTAATTTTGATGCAATGATTGAATGATTGATGGAGGTATTTTAAAGGGAAACATTTATTATAAAATATATACATAATATTTTAATTGTTTATTTGGGAATTTTATATTATGCATCCCAATCACACTGACTTCCTAATGCTTCCAGGTCTACCCTCTCGCCTTTGTTTTCTCCCCCCACCCCCACCCCCGAAAAGAAAGAAAGAAATACAACAAGTCCAATTAGTGTTGCACATATACTCATTGGAACCCAGTGGCCAGCTCCTTAAAGATAATTGAGTCTTTTCCCTCCCAACCCTTGGCAAAAAGGGTTGTGAAGAGTTACACTTCAGCATCTTTATAACAATTTTAAAGGATTCTCTTCAATGGCTTCCCTCTAGATTGTTTCTTTTGGGGGAGGGGAGTGTCACAGGGCCTTCAGTGTCTCTCATTCTCAACTGTGAGTCTGCAGTCATTGATACCACTGCAAAAGAAGTTGCCTTGCCCATCACAGCCAGTGGCAGCACAGATCATGGATTTCCACATGGTTTCTGGTGGCAGCACAGACCACAGACATACACATGGTCTCCATTGGGAGCATAGATCATAAAGGTCTTTTAAGAAGGCTCAATCCAGAAAATGAACTGTTCTCTATTTTGGACAGTCTGCTGTAGCTTAAAATCAGGGAGATCATGAGGTGGGCAGAGGCTACATGAGCTCCAGGTTGCTGCACACCACCCTGCCAGCATTATTCAGCAACAAGAAGCACGCCCTCTACAGAAGCCTTCTCCCACCGCTGTTACCTCTGTGAGGTCTCTAGTTGTGCCTGTCTCCTCTGCATGTGCACTACTCTGTTCAGCCATCTTCCCACATCTCCATTACACACTTATTCATGAAAGTGGCATTGCAAACTGCAGTGTGCCAAACTGTATATATACTGCCTAAAGAGTTTTACATAATTGTGTGTGTGTATGTGTACAGTATATGTGTGTATATGGGTGTATGTGTGCATAGATGTCTAAGTGTATATATGTATATGTTGCCCAAAGAGCTTTACATACACATACTTGTCACAACAAGTCATTGGTCTGGTTCAAGGATTCTGATTTCTGAAGCGCCATAAAGACTGTCCCAAAGACTTGATGCAGATATCCTGTTGTTGCTCAGAGTCCGGATGATCTTGTGGCTAGGGGGCGCATCCTTGCGAGAAGGATCCAGGAGAGCTCAAGGAAGCTGCACACCTCTCTGCCCTCAGTGCTGGCCACCCTGAGGACCCACGTGGCTCACCAAGTGGGACCATAGTGCTTGCTACTTTCAGGCAGAGCCAGCTGCAGCAGAGGTGGCTCCATGCTGCAGGCCAGGCTGCGCTATCCCAGCAGACCAGCCTTACTCAGCAACTTCAGGCTCCTCTGTCGGTCTAGGCTGAGCTCCCATGCTGCTCCCATATCTGTGCTGGCTTTAGTTTTGCCATTCTCCATCACACTCGACATTCTGCTCTGCTATCTTCCTTTCTACTGTCTTGAGACCCTTTAAAAAAGCATCTTCCTGAGCTGAAGGGGTTTGCAACCCTATAGGATGAACAACAATATCAACCAACCAGACACCCCCTCCACACCCAGAGTTCCCAGGGACTAAACCACCAAAGAGTACACATGGAGGGACCCATGACTCCAGCTGCATATGTAGCAGAGGATTGCCTTATCTAGCATCTATGGGAGGAGAGGTCCTTGGTCCTGTGAAGGCTTGATGCCCAGTGTAGGAGAGTGCCAGGGCAGGGAAGACGGGAGTGGGTGGGTGGGTGAAGGAATACCATCATAGAAGCAGGGAGAGGGAGGATGGGAAAGGTGGTTTCTGGAGGAGAAAACAGGAAAGGAGATTACATCTGAAATGTAAATAAATAAAATATATCATAAAATTCAAGAAAAGCATCTTCTCATAAGATCTGCCATTTTTGGTTGTTCTGGAGATAATTCAGGCTCTACAGACTCCCCTCAGAGCCTCCGTGGGTCTTTTTAGGCAGCAGCCACCATCTTGAATCAGTCTCCTGAAGGGAAACTTAATTGATTTGAGTTTAGGTTTCTACTCCACCAAAAAAATTAGCCAGGGGGCAGAGGAAACAACAAAAACAAATCCCACAAGACTGTGAACAGCTATTCAAGCAAAATTAGGGTAACAACTCTGTCAAAGAAAAGTGAAGCTCCATCTCAGGGTGCTCTCTTATAGCTCTCTATAATCTATCCTAAAGGAATCAAGGCTGAAAAATGAGACGTGATTGTATTATTGCACCCTGCATGGGGCTGATTCAGCTGAGACTTGAGAGCTGTCAAAAATGCCGCAGAAAACAGTAGATGGTACTTACATCTCTCTGGAGAGGATGGTGTTCTTTTGTGCCATTTAAAGATGTTTGTATTCACGCAGATTTGAGTCATTTTATATTAACAATCATCCACAGTGCAGATTTTCTATTATGTTCTTCTCAAGCAGATCTTTACCAATACTTAATGATCTAAGGAAAACCCTCTACACCTACCTACCTGAGGAAAAACTCAGGTGACCTGAGGTAGTTTAAAATGTATTAGTTATTTTACTGTTTTTCTGATAAAAGATGCTGACAAAAGAAACTTAAGGAAGGAAAGGTTAGATTCACAGCTCACAGTTCAAGCGCACAGTCTGTCATAGCAGAGAAGTCATGGTAGCAGTAGTCTGCGGTATCTAATCACACTGTGTCCACAGTCAGAAAGCAGAAATGATGAGTGTAGGTGCTAAGTCCTCTTCTTCCTTTCTATTCAGTCCAAAATCCCAAACTAGGGAATGATGAAACCTCAATTGATCTAATTTAAATAATCCCTCACAAACATGCCAAGAGGTTTGTCTCCTAGGTGATTTTACACCTTGTCAAGTCAGTAATCAATATAAATCACCGCATGTGCTTTCCCCCTGGCCTTAAAATATGCATAAGAAGCCCATTCACTGTGAGCATTCTATATACTTGCGGTAGAGGGTCCAAGCAAGCAGGCACATAAGAAGTCAGATAAAAGGCATCTCTGATGTGTTACTCTCTTCTGCACAGGACATTCATGTTGTATGCTCCTCAGACATTAGTCACATTAGCTCCTGGACTTGGGTATACCATCTTTACTCTTTTGTGAAATTTTTAATCCAATAAATATTACATAAAATTGTAGACTTGGCACAAACAGAACATTGTGTTATGAAAACTTGGATCCCTGTAGAAAGATGCAGTAGATGCCAACAACAACTTCTTCTTCTTCTTCTTCTTCTTCTTCTTCTTCTTCTTCTTCTTCTTCTTCTTCTTCTTCTTCTTCTTCTTCTTCTTCTTCTTCTTCTTCTTCTTCTTCACAATTACTGCTGAATTCGACATAGGTGGAGGAAAACTAAAGGATAGAGTGGGAGGACCCAGACAATCTCAGTAGGTACTTGACAGATTGCCTCCCTGGAGTCTAAGCTTTCATTTAAGAAAATCAGACACAAACAACACACCCACACCCATGCATACACACTGGAAATCACAGGCTCTGCATCATGGGGCTGGATTATTCAACTATAGCTTTTAGGAGAAATTTTTACTCATCTGTTATAAATATGAAATAATCTTTCTCTTGGAGCAACTGCCACCAAGCATGCTTTGGCAACCCCCTTGGAAATTTTATTTTGATGGCGAAACTTTGCAAACCCTTTTAATCCTGAGAGCCATCACATGCCATGTTTTAAAGGTAGTAGCGACCTTTTGCTTATTCAAAACTCTCCTCCTTATTGACTCATGGGTCAAAAGTTCTCTTCCTTTTATATCTATACAGAGACCTATGATGTGAGGATAAATGAAAGGTACAAGAAAATGCACCATGGTTTTCTTTCCCAGGAAACATGTGGCTCTTCCATTGGTTGTTGTGAAAAAAATATCTATGAATCTGAGTATATAGGTGAGGGTCTCAATAGACTTTGTAGAAGAGAATCTCAGCCCTAAACAATTCCTTTGGGAAAAGCCAAAACTCCATCTTCTACCCTGTATGGAAAATGTACAGGGCTGTGAACCCTTTAACATTTTCTCCTGATGTTCTTTTTCCTCATCTGGGTTTCAGTGTGATTTGGGGGTGGGGGTGGGGTAAGCTGAACATCTGACCCAGAAATATGTCTGCCCTCTTTTCTTAAAAATCTCTCCCAGTTGTTCAGAATATAGCCTTCTCCAACAAGGAAATAAGGCATTACCTTTTCTCTTGTTCTGTTTTCTGTGGCTATAATAATTATATAATTACCTAACAATGGGTAATTATAAAGAAACTAAGCTGATTTAAGTTTACTTTTCCCAGAGCTGGAAATCCAAAATCAGGCTAACACATCTAGCTAGGGCCTTTTTCTGTGTCATAATATGGTAGAAGAATGAGAGTACATGTGGACACATGCAGAAGAGGGTAAACGTGCCCCTCCAATAACAATCCTGCAGATATGACTGTTCACCACACATATGACCCTTGGAGACCAGAAGAGTATGTTAGATCTCCCAGGGACTATGTTTCTGTGGTAGCTGTTTGTGAGCTTCTCTATGGGCACTGGGAAACAAGTCTGGGTCCTCTGGAAGAGCAGCTGGTGAAAAGGAGGTTAAACATGCCCCTCCAGTAAAAATAAATGTTCCAAAGAAGACACCTATTGTCACAGAAAGGTATTAACCACTCTAAACAACCTAACCACCACTTAAAGGCCCCAACCTCCAACAGCACAATAGCCATCAACTTTCCACATGCATTTCAGAGAGGACAAGCCAGGTTCCAACAAGAGCAAAGTGAATGCAGCTCCCCAAATTCATGTCTTTCTTTATTACACTGCAAAATCCAAGCACTCTGTCTCGGTGTTTCAACAGTCTTAAGTGAATCCAGAATCAATTCATAAAGGTTACTTATATCCAAAACAGTATGAGATAGATACAGACTAAATAGTCATATTCAAAAGTGGAGCAATAGGCATGAAACCCAGAAGAAGGGGAGGGGGGAGGAGAGGGGAAGAGAAGAGAAGAGAAGAGAAGAGAAGAGAAGAGAAGAGAAGAGAAGAGAAGAGAAGAGAAGAGAAGAGAAGAGGGGAAAGGGTCAGGGTGGGATGGACAAAGAGAGAGAGAGAGACAGAGACAGAGACAGAGAGAGAGAGAATCTAATGGTGTTTCATTCAGACAAGAAGTTTATTAATGCAGCAGTAGGCAGTAGGGTGTGGTCGGCTGAAATAAGAAGGTTCAGCAGAACCAGACAAACCAAGGTGTGCACCTTCAAAAGTTTCTGAGGAGAAAGCAGGCTTAATTAATATGTGACCTGTGTTCTGTGGCCCAGTTAAGGGAGCTTAGCAAATGTTAATTATGTGATAGGAGTCACTCTTTATATATTTATATAGGAGAATGGATGTAACTTTAATTTCTTCGAATCCTACTTTTAATGATGGTTCTTAAATGCTTTAACCTCCCTTTTAACCACCAGAAGTAGTGGGAAAAAAAGGGTATAGGGGAACTGGACCTATCTGGAAATAGTCCTTTGGAGCAACTCCTGTCTGTGTTGTCTGGAAATCAGCAGTTCTGTTCATAGGTTCACAGAAGCAGCTCTATCCACTCACAAACACTGCATGGATGATATAGCAGCAGTCCAGTTCGGTAGAGTAAGGAAAGCCAACACGAGGCTGAGGTCTGGCACTATCTAGCAGAGAGAGCCAGGCCTCAGCCTCCAAATGAATCAGCAGGAGGGACCAGGGCCAACAGAAAAGTTCTCAGCTGTGCCTCTCTCAATGAAGAGGAAAGACCAAGAAGCATTTGGCTATATAAACAAGCCAAGATCAGCCTTTTTCATTGTCCTGGAGTCCTTTTACACTCCCTCCAAACATCAAGTGTCCTTAAGGGGTCCTCAGCACCTGTGTCTGTCTCAGCTGATATCACTTTGCCAGTCAGCCCGAGTCCACAGAAGGGGTGGGAAACTGCAGCACACCTCGTTTTTTTGTTTGTTTGTTTGTTTGTTTGTTTGGTTGGTTGGTTGGTTGGTTTGATTTGGGTTTTTTGGTGCTTTTCTCTCTATGAAGTCCTGACAAATGATGCTTATCTACATGATGTAAGACAGATCAATACATGCATCATTATCAAAGAAGTCTTTATCACGTGACCTTTCACATGCTTGCTTTAGCACAACATTTTTTTCTCCTGTGACTCCTTCACAGGTTTGCCCCAGTAAAACACCATCTAACGCAGCTGATTTGCCAAAGAACCCTTAAGTTTCCACTTCAGATGGGCTTGGTTAACTAATGTGTGACCATGTAGCAGCAGTAAGAAAGGAGAATGGGGGTTCTTTCTTTGCTTGCAACACTAATCAACTTAGGGCCTGTTTAACTGGAAAGTCCGGACTCAAGAACAAAGTGGGAGTGAAATCTTTTGCTGCACAGGCTCGTCCTCAGCACACTGGAACAGTTCCTATCAGGCTATGCTGACTATACCTGCAGGCTTCGGTTCCCGGATAGTTCCACAACTCTCTACTTGTCAATAGCTCTACAGTTCAGGGGTCCTGGAAGCTGGCCTGTGCTTACATGCAACAAGTTTTTGCCTGAAACATCAGGCATCTCTCATACATTCTTTGAAATCTAGGTAGAAGAAACTATACCTCCATGGCTCCTGACTTCTTTCTGTATGCCAGCAGAGTTAGCACCGTGTGCACACCACGAAACTTTTATGGCTTGCACCCTCCAGAACTACAGCACAGAATGTACCTGGGACTGCTGGTGCAAGTGACAGAGCACCCAAGAAGCACTATGCCAAGGTGCAGAGAGCAGAGCAGCCCTGAGAAGCAAGCCTTTTCCATCAGCAAGGCCCTATAATCCTGAGCCCATGATAAAAAGGGAAAGCCTAAAAGATTCCTGAAATGCCTTAAGGGTCTTTCCCCCGTTATCCAGATTAATAGTACCCTGATGGATGGCTCCCTTCCTTTTGAGCTAATTTTTTTTAGGAAAGAGTTGCTGGGCAGAACTCTTGAACACATTCTCATTCTTTACATGAATGACCAGGCTGGTCATTTTCCAATTCTTTACACTCTGCTTCCCTTTTAATTAAACCCTGCCTTTAGGTCATCCCTTTCCTATCTTATTTTAGTATATGCAGTCAGAAGCAGCCACACTACTTTCTGAATGCTCTGCTACTTAGATATTTCTTCCACCAGATAGCCTACTTCATTATTCTTAAGTTCAGCCTTCTCCAAAGCCCTAAGGCATAGACATGATGCAGCCAAGTTCCATGAAACTGTGTAACAAGCTTCCGATAAGATACTCTTCATTTCCCTTTGAAACCTTATCAGCATGGGCATATTCTCCTTATTTCTATGCAAGCAGTTTAAACAATTCTAATCCGGACCATTTTTTTTTTTCTTTTTCTCTATTTTATTTTGAGTCAGGGTTACGTGTGGCTCCAGACGAGCCTCAAATGCAGTGTGTAATCAAAGAAGATCTGGAAATTCTGATCATCTTGCCTCCACTTCCAAAGTTCTAGGATTACACATGTGTGCCACCATAACTGATTTATATAGTGCTGGATCTCAAACTTAGGGCTTTGGGCATGCCAGACAATCACTCTACCAACTGAGCCATAGCCCTGGCCTGTTGTCCATATTTTTAATCAACACTCTACTTAATACAACTACTGGATCTTCTAGTCTTCTGAGACTTTTGTCAGACTCATCCCTGACACTGACTATAAAATTCTAGACTTTGTCTAAAATTTTCTTCAAATCTGTCCCCATCATTTCCTGTTACCCAGTTCCACAAACCCTTTGTTTAGGACGGGGGGGGGGGCCTGCTCCCTTAGGATGAAACCCATATCTCTCTCTCTCTCTCTCTCTCTCTCTCTCTCTCTCTCTCTCTCTCTCTCTCAAAAGAGTTCAGAAGCAGAGATGTCACTTAACAGCTCTCAATCTATGTTAACAAGCTCACCCTTGCATGCTCTTTGTCATGTAGGCTGTGTTGAACTAAATCACATAATATGAAACATACTGCCACACCCCAAAAGCTTATAAAAATGTCAGACATTTTATTTGTTCTTGGGATTTGCTGGGAAAGATGCCCTTACGGCTGTTCTCTGAAGAAGCTCATGTGTTACCCCCTCTCCTCCCATGTCAATTCCTTTCTCTCTTTCTTTCCCCAACACCCCCCACCCCCGCCACACACACACAATAAAAGTCATCTCCAGGCTTTAAAGGGAAGGTTCTTTTTCCATTTAAGGTCATACTATGTTTAGATCTCCATATATTTTATAGTCTGTGTCAGAAGGTCCCTGTACTGGCTGATTTTGTGTATCAACTTGACACAGCTGGAGATATCACAGAGAAAGGAGCCTCACTTGAGGAAATGCCTCCATGAGATCCAACTGTAAGGCATTTTCTCAATTAGTGATGAAGTGGGGAGGGCCCATTGTGGATGGGACCATCCCTGGGCTGGTAGTCTTGGGTTCTATAAGAAAGCAAGCTGAGTAAGCCAGGGGAAGCAAGACAGTAAGTAACATCTCTCCATGGCCTCTGCATCAGCTCCTGCTTCCTGACCTGCTTGAGTTCCAGTCCTGACTTCCTTTGGTGATAAACAGCAATGTGGAAGTGTAAGCTGAATAAACCCTTTTCTCCCCTCCATGGCCTCTGCATCATTTCCTGCCTTCAGGTTCCTACCCTGTTTGAGTTCTTGTCCTGACTTCCTTCAGTGATGGGCTACAATGTGGGAATGTAAGCCAAATAAACCCATTCCTCCCCAGTTTGATTTTGTTCATGGTGTTTCATCACACCAATAGTAACTATAACTAGAATACTGGATCTTCTCCACAGTCATAGAATATGGATGGCTCCAGTAATAACTACTTTTATAAATTGAAGGTGTGTTCACAGCTATGAGACTTGATTTTTGAGACAGGAAAATAAGCAAAATAGAAGGTGTTGCTGTATTTTAACACATAACACCACCCCTTTACATGAGTAAGATAACTTGAACTCTGGTGATGTATACATAGAAGGAGGGCTGGCCTCTACAGCATGGGGAAGTGAGCCTCAAGGTCACGATGTGCACTGTTTATAAACTCTTCCTGAGCATACAATTTCTCCTTAAAAATCCTTTCCCTCATTTGTTATAAATACTTTAGCATCTAAATATGCTGGATCTAAGACAAATAAAAGGCACTGTTTTATCCTTTTTCCGGGCTTAGAACTGTCATCTGCTCAAAAACTATTTCTTAGACTTTTATGTTTAGATAATACGCCTCAAGCTGGTTACTTCATCGCTTAAACACTCATCCTCTAAAATATTAACTACAAAAGCTTTTTTAAATTATAGAAGATTCTAGAACAGAAACAATTCTTAGCATATGCCAATGTTATCCTGTTTTAAAGTGTCCTAAACTGAGACCTTCAGTTAATGTGTGCTATGACAAAGGGAATTCTTTTCAGTACAAAAGACCTTATCAAGCACAAATACAACTTTGCAGTTGATGTTGCATTTCTGCATTTGTTACTAATGGATTTATTATTTGCTGTTACTTACATTTACAAACATAGTATGCAACATATTAACAAGTTGAGAAGTTGCAAGTTTCCTTTTGGGTCATAGCTTGTTGCCTTCACACCCTCTGGTATTATAGCAATATAATGAAACCTCTCTGAGGGGGAAAAATCCTTCAATAAGTGATTCAATTGAAGTATTTTTTTTCTTTCACCGATCCTGTTCTGGCCTGTTTTCAGAAAAAAAAAAAAAAGCACTTGCCTAGGGGCTGGAGACATGGCTCAGTGGTTAAGAACATTTGCTGCTCTTGCAAAGGACCCAGGTTCAATCCCCAGTGCTCGAGTTTGATAGCTCATAACTGCTTGTAACACCAGCTCCAAAGGCTCTAACACTCTCTTCTAGTCTTTTGAGGCAACTGTACTCACATGTACATACACACAAATAAAAATAAAACATAGAAACACTTGCCTAAATATTTCAAGATTGTCTTTATCCACATTGATCTGTTAACCAGACATCGTATGTTAATAGTAACAATGACTAAAACAAGGACTATAGCTGATCTGATGATTACAGCATCTCTCAAATCTCCATCAGTCATAGTCAGCCTTATGTCTCTTCTGATATTAAAGCAACTCTGCTTTCCATAGTACCTGACAACTGTGAAGCCATGTTGCCCACTCCAATGTGCTTTGAAATTCTGATTTCTATTTTCAAAGTGACTCTCAATCCAATTGTATAGGCTTCTTTCTTTTTAATTGACACACATTCATTATACATAGTGTTGGGCTTCATAAAGGCATTTCATTCAAGTTATATCATATATTCTGACTATATCCATCCCTATACCTCTTTCTCCCTTCTAGTCTGCAACTAGTCTTCTACCATAGTCTCAGTTTAGCTCTCCTGAAAAAATATAGATATATATCATGTACATGTACATCTTTTATGTTTTATGTATCTATATACAGTCTAGGATCTTCAACTAAGAGAAAAATGTAGTATTTGTCTTTTTGGGTCTTTTGTTAACATGTAGTCATTTTCCACCAAACAATGTAGTTTTACTCTTCTTTGTAGCAAAATAAAATTCCACTCTGTACATATGTTACATTTTCATTATCTATTTTTCTGTTGATAGATGGATATGTAGGTTAAATCTATAACTCGGTCCTTATGAATATTGCTGAAATAACAATGAATATACAAGTATCTCTATAGTATGCTGAGCTAAACTCCTTTAACTATAGTGATATAGTGATATAACTGATATGTACATATATACATATATGTGTGTATATCTGTGTATATATATATATGTGTATACATATACATATACATGTGCATACAATACACACATGGTCCCTCTTCCCCATATCTTTCCTAGCATTTGTTGTTGGTTGTTTTCATGATGAAACTATTCTGATTTGGGGTGAGACAGAGTTGTATGTATTTTTAATTTCAGGAATTCCACTTCCAAACAAAAAGCTTTAAAAAAATTCTACAGATCAATGTGCCTATTTATACTAGTTAACAATTTTCTTAAAATGTCACCCATCAGCAACTGGGTCTAATGGTTCGAATGCTTTTATACCACTTCAGCTCCTGGAGAAAAGTTTGGGAAGATGACAACCTGAGAATCTTCATCTTAGAATTATGTCAGGGAAAAAAAAATCACTGGGTAGTCAGTTATCTGCTTCTATAACAGAATAGTTGGTGAGAGACAGAAAGGCAAGAAAGAACTGAGCCACTCCCCCAGGCCAGGCTTCTTGTTCTTGCTCATTTGTTGTCTTGCTTTGTTTGGACCAGCATTAATTCCTTCATGAGGGAAAGGCCTACATAACTGAAACACTTTCCAAAGACTCTAGATGCCAACAATATTGCACTGAGGATTAAGTTTCTAACACATGCAAACTATAGCACTAGCTTAAAAATCATCCTAAAATAATGAAGAACACCTAGGCAGTCATGAATAATGAGATATCTCTAAGACTCGTGTGAAAATACATATTTTATTCTCTGTGAGTGACAGTTGGCAGCACTGAGCTAGATTCAATCAGCTAAATTTTTTATAAGAGAAACTATTTCTTGTTCTTTTCTGTGTTCCATCCTCTAAAGGTACCTGATGCGGTTGTGTTTGTTTTGGATGTACATGGCAAACAACCAATAGAAAGTTTTAAAGTGACTAAAACTAAATATTTGTATTTTCATAATTTTTATTTATTTATTCTTTCATATATTACATCCCAACCACAGTTTTTCTTACCTCCGTCTACTGCCTCTTCCCCCATCTCCCTTACCTCCTCCTTTCCCATCCACTCTTTTCCTCTGTTTCTCTTCAGAAAAGGGCAGGAGTCCCAGGGATATCAACCAAACATGGCATATCAAGTTGCAATAAAATTAGGCACCTCCCTTCATATTAAGGCTGGACAAGACAACCCAGTATGAGTAGAAGAATCCCAAGAGCAGGTAAAAGCATCACAAATAGCCCTCACTCTCACTATTAGGAGTCCCACAAAAGCACAAAGCTACACAACTATAACATACATACATAGGACCGAGGTCAGAACCATGCAGGCTCCTCGATTGTCGGTTCAGTCTCTGAACCCCTATGATTTCAGATTTATTGGTTCTGTGGGTTTTGTTGTGATATCCTTGGCCCCTCTGGCTCCTACAATCCTTCCTCCCCCTCTTCAGCAGGATACCCTGAACTCCACCTCATGTTTACCTGTGGGTCTCTTTGCATCTATTTCTATCAGTTGCTAGAAGCCTCTCTGATGATAACTGGCACCAATTTGTGAGTATATCATTAGGCATCATTTCATTGACTTTTTTGTCATTCATGTTTGATTGTATCCTTGGTTCCTTGGGATCAGGTCTCTGGTTTCTGGTCCTCCGGGTAGAGTCAAGAGTGGGATTTCTCTCTCGTGGCATGAGTCTAAAGCTGGACCGGTCATTGTTTAGCCAGTCCCACAATTTCTGTGCCACCTTTATTATAGCACATCTTGGAGGCAGGACAAATTGTGGGCCTAAGCTTCTGCTGCTGGGTTGGTGTCTCAATCGCTCCATTGGAAGTCTGGCCAGTTTGTAGGAGATGGCCAGTTCAAGCCCTGCAATCCCCATTACTAGGAGTCTTAGCTAGGGCCACCTGAATAGATTCTTGGGCGTTTCTATTGCACTAGGTTTCTACCTTGTCCCGAATTACCCTCCCCATTCCAGGTGTCTTTCCCAGTACTCTACATTTTCATAAATTTTGAAATATCCCATGAATTTTATGGGAACAAGAGGTCAGAAATATAACTTTTCAGGTTTGGGTGATATTTTCATTTCAAGATAAATAACATCTCAGTTTATACAAAAGGTATCTTCATGATATATATGTTAAAAGTATGACTCTGCTTCCAAAATCAACGTTAACATTGACAAAATTAACACTAGCATTGTGACTATTTAACTGGGAGGAGAGGGGGTGCTGATATTGAGATGTAAAGTGAATACATTTTTAAAAGATGGGTACAAACTTTACCCCCCCAAAATTACTTTTTTTAAAAAACAAAAACAATGAAATTGTGTTTAAAAAGATACCCAAAAAGAATATGACTTTTCCCTAAAGGTAAATGGCTTAAAGAAAAAAGAAATGTAGGGAGCAGGAGAGATGGCTCATCAGTTAAGAACATTTGCTTCTCTTGCAGAGAGGAGCTTCTCTTCCAGGTTCTCTTCCCAGCAACCACATGGCAACGTTTCTGTAAACCCAGTTCCAAGAGAGCCAATACTCTCTCTGACTTCTACAGGTACAAATCACACACATGGCACACAGACATACATGCAGGCAAACACTCATTTGCATAAAATAAAATGAGTACATCTTAAAACAAAATGCAAATCAAAAGGACCCCAAGAGTCCACTTCATACCAGTCAGAATGGCTAAGATCAAACACTCAGGTGACAGGAAATGCTGGCAAGGATGTGGAGAAAGAGGAACACTCCTCCATTGCAAGCTGCTACAACCATTCTGGAAATTAGTTTTGATGGTTACTCAGAAAATTGGACATTGTACTACCAGAGGATCCAGCAATACCTCTCCTGGGCATGTATCCAGAAGATGCTCCAACTGGTAATAAGGTCACATGCTACACTATGTTCATAGCAGCCTTATTTATAATAGCCAGAAGCTGGAAAGAACCCAAATGTCCCTCAACAGAGGAATGGATACAAAAAATGTGGTACATTTACACATTGGAGTACTACTCAGCTATTAAAAACAATGAATTTATGGAATTCTTGAGCAAATAGATGTATCTGGAGTGTATCATCCTGAGTGAGGTAACCCAATCACAAAAGAAGTCATTGGATATGCGCTCACTGATAAGTGGATATTAGCCCAGAAACTTAGAATACCCAAGATACAATTTGCAAAACACATGAAACTCAAGAAGAACAAAGACCAAAGTGTGGATACTTCATCCCTCCTTAGAATGGGAAACAAAATACCCATGTAAGGAGTTACAAAGACAAAGTTTGGAGCTGAGACAGAAGGAAGGATTATGCAGAGACTGCCCCACCCAGGGATTCATCCCATAATCAGCCACCAAACCCAGACACTATTGCATATGCCAGCAAGATTTTGCTGAAGGCACCCTGATATAGCTGTTTCGTGTGAGGCTATGCCAGTGCCTGGCAAATACATAAGTGGATGCTCACAGTCATCTATTGGATGGAACACAGGGCCCCCAATGGAGAAGCTAGAGAAAGTACCCAAGGAGCTGAAGGGGTCTGCAACCCTATAAGAGGAACAACAATATGAACTAACCAGAACTCTCAGAGCTTGTGTCTCTAGCTGCATATGTAGCAGAAGATGACCTAGTCAGCCATCATTGGGAAGAGAGGCACTTGGTCTTGCAAAGATTATATACCCCAATGCAGGGGAATGCCAGGGCCAGGAAGCAGGAGTGGGTGGGTTGGGCAGCAGGGCAGGGGGAGGGTATAGAGGACTTTTGGGATAGCATTTGAAATGTAAATGAAGAAAATATCTAATAAAAATTGTTTAAAAAAAAAAAACAGTAAATTGAGTTGGCCAGGGGGCACAGGACCTAATCTGCAAGCAGGAATATTCCAGGACTCTTCTGTCTTCTAAAACAAAGCTACTGCTTAAAGTTAGTTTGTAATTTATGCAAAAAATTGAATAAAAGATTAGAGGTGAGAATAAGATTTTTAGGATGTACTACAAAATAACGTTTTCTCTACCAGTCCTGGCAGGTACTTCTCACAATACAGTAAAATTAATGCTGTGTGAACAATAAGTAAAGGCTTTTCAGTTTTCAGTTAGCTCCCAGTTATCCTTTTGTTATTTGTATGAAAAGATGTGGCAAATGATGTTTTTAAAGTAGAGCCTGAACCCATCCATGTGGATTTGTAGTGCCTTTTCTCGTAACCTTTGACCATCTTTCACAGATGTAGAAAGAAACTACATAAGCTAAGGGTTCTGGCTCATTAGTTCTTATTAAATAAGATTTTACTGCAGTTTGAACACTAAATGGGTCAATTTTGCTTCAACAGCTCAAGTCAGCAGCCATCTAGTGAAGGCAATACAGTGAGAAAATACTCTGCTTTGGATCTTTACGTGCTTCTAGTTCTTGATCTATAATCTTTATCCTTTTTTTTCTGATCCAGAGAAATACAGGGTGTTTTGTGAATGGTGGGTTTTGCATCATTTCCCCTCTATCAGCCATTGATCTCCTGTTTTTTTCACTATCATAAGCCTCTCCTTTTGTGGAAATTTTAGTTGTTTCTGTTGTTTCCTTCAGATGGTGTGGAAAACTAAAGAATAGGGGCTGAGGAGATGGATCAGTAGGTAAAGTGCTTCTGCTCAAGCATGAGGACTTAAGTTCAGTTTGCCAGCATCCACAGATAATCTGGCTATAGTCTCACTGTACCTGTAATTCCAGTGTTGGGGACAAGGAACAGATACTGGAAGCTCAATAAAGACAATCTAGCTCATCAAAACGGGAAGCTCCAGGGTCGGGGAGACCTGATCAAAAAGGAAAATGAGGAACAATTGAGGAAATGAATTATTTTTGAATACCTCATTGCCTGTTTTCTCTTCCTAGAATGTGTTTTCCAAACTCCTTAGTGCTAACATTACCACCAATTTTCTGACTTTCGCCTTATTACAGAGGCTGCTGCCAAACATTATGATTATTCTTGATACATTACTGTATTTTCCATGAAATTATCAAAAGTCAAGAGTTGTTATTTGCTTCCTAGATCCTTTATAGAATGTGACTTTCTGAAAGGCCTACATTGAAATTGTCTAAAGTTAGGACCACCTCATGAGCCAATTTATCCCATAGAGGTATTCAAAAGTAATTCATTCATAGTGAACTTGTTTGGTATATTCCTATCATCATTTCTGGCACAAACTTTGGCATTCAGTGAAGATTATTTTCAATAAACAAATGACAAAGTGGTTGGGAAAATGCAAACTGAAAAGAAAAGCCAGCTTTGGTTATCATATGTCCTATTCAAGAAAAATCTAGTCTCCAGTCATTGAGCTAAGTCTCCCTCCCTTTCCTTTGGCTCTCCTCCCATCCTTCCAACATTAGGATAACTGAACAATTGGAGGAAAGAAGAAAGGAGACAAACTGAAGCTATTGTCCTCCTTTAAGGAAAAGCCCAGTTTACAAGACCACAGAACCAGATGCCCTTTGCCCATTTCTCTGCATCTTAAAAGGCCTCTCTGAGATCTCTGTCAAAAGAAATATAGAACTTTCTTTATATGAAATCTGAAGGCCCTCTATAATTAGTACATCTTTTTTAGAAAATTACAAAATCACCACATCCTTTAATCTCTACTTCCTTTATAAAAACATTTCCAAGTAATTCAGCAAAGCCATTGATTTTTACAAAGAAAATGTGTTGTGAAATTATTATTTTTTTTACTTTTATTAAAAATCCTAAGGATGGAAAGCTTATCTGGCTCATCTCTAATTAAATGCGAATCACGGGGCTCCTAAAAGATTATTTATCACAAGGTCTTCTATTCAAGATCTTGAAGATACTGCATTGCTCTATCCATCTTCCAGAGAAAGAGGCTGTCAGTTTGTTGATAGTATTCACAGATTAATTTCATTGTGATTCCCTTTGAATAATTCAAAAACTGTATCTGCATCTCAAAGCAGAGATTTAAAATCGTGACAAAATGTAGATTGGTTGATTTTTTTTAAATATCAGGGAAAGAATACTTAATAAATATATGCACAATTAGTTGATCGTTTCAAGGACATGTTGCAAAATAGCCAAAATTTATTTCTTACATAATCTTATCAATATATCCTAGAATGTACTTAATTATCTCCCTATAAGAGTTTGCTATATATCCTTTGAGCCCAGCGGACACACCTAGGGCCTGACCTGTGCTTCGCATACCCCAGGACTTTAAGATCACATCCAGGTTACGCGTGAGTGGAGTGCAGCGGTGGTTTGGGGAACAGTGGGCCAGCAGTTGCCTGCAGGGGCGGGATCTGAGAACTCTGCCCCACCGGAGGCTGGGCCTGTCCCAGCCAGAACACCACCCACCCCGCCATCTTTCCTCTGAGCTCAGCGGACATACCTAGGGCCTGCCCTGTGCTTCGCATACCCCAGGACTGTAAGACCGAATCGGGGGTTACTCGTGAGCAGAGTGCAGTGGTGGTTCTAGGAGCAGTGGGTCAGCAGTTGCCCACAGAACAGTGGGTCCTTTCTGGTCTGCACCATCGCCAGGTCTCCTCAGGAAGAGATGGCAGGAGGCAAGCGTAAGAACAGAAGCAACAGAATCCAAGGGTACTTGGCATCACCAAATCCAAACTCACCCACCACATCAAGTTCTAGATACAACAGCACACCAGAAAAGCAGGACATGGATATAAAGTCACTGGTCATGATGATGATGGAGGACTATAAGAAGGAAATACAGGAAAACTCAGATAAACAACTAGAAGCATTTAAAGAGGAAAAACTTAGAGAGTTACAGGAAAACAATGATAAAAAACTAGAAGCATTTAAAGAGGAAAAACTTAGAGAGTTACAGGAAAACACAGATAAACAACTAAAAGCATTTAAAGAGGAAATACTGAGAGAGTTACAGGAAAAGAATACCAAACAGGTGATGGAATGGAATAAAAACCATCCAGGACCTAAAAATGGAAGTAGAAACAATTAAGAAAAACCAAAAGGAGTTAACCCTGGAGATAGAAACCATAGGAAAAAAATCAGGAACCATAGATATGAGCATCAGCAACAGAATACAAGAGATGGAAGAGAGAATCTCAGGCACAGAAGATTCTATAGGGAGCATAGACAAGACAATCAAAGAAAATG
>LR753307.1:1412911-1440411 GCA_902729485.2 Mus minutoides
TAGGTGGAAGAATAACCATGAACTAACTAGTACCCCCTGGGCTCGTGTCTCTAGCTGCATATATAGAAGAGGATGGCCTAGTTGGCCATCAGTGGGAAGAGAGGCCCCTTGGTTATGCAGACTTTATATGCCCCAATACAGGGGAACGCTGGGGCCAAGGGGTGGGAGCGGGTGGGTAGGGGAGCAGGGCTGGGAGGGGAGAGGATATAGGGAACTTTCTGGATAACACTTGAAATGTAAATGAAGAAAATATCTAATAAAAGTTGAAAAAAAGAGTTTGCTATATAAAAGATGTGATTTCAACACAAATTTTTTTCATGTTGAAATGTACAAATTTCTTGTAGTTAGGTAATTGGCTAACTCAATGCCTAGTTGGTACATGAAGGGAAATCAATAAGTATATACTAATGATTTTGAGTTAACAAATATCTACTGAGCATATACAATATGGGGAAGTATGAAAATTGATAGAAATAAAACAATAACTAGGAGAAGGGGCAATCACATTCAGTAAGTAAAAATTATAGTTTAAAAATAAAGCCCCAAGTTCAGATCTTGCTTCTATCACTTAGTAACTGAAGGCTCTTGTCATGCTAGTGTCTTTCTTTAAGCTTCATGTAACCTCACCTACAAAACTAAAAGTATAAGTTGCTTCCTGGGGTGGTTTTAGCAAACAAGTGAGATTACCACATAAGAGAACTAACACATTACCTGGCAAATTAGAAATGCCCCTCAAATTCTTCTTGTTGTCATTGTTATAATTAGTATTGTATAGTCTTTGCTTTCAAGAATCTAGAATCTGATGCAGGACATAAACATGCATGCAATTATTAAATAATTAGGTGAAGACTTATTTTTGTCCAGAGATGACTCAGCCCAAACTCCAATCCTGTAAAAAAAAATCTGAATTTTATATATTAGATGAGTTTTATAATAGTCTAATATGTTGGGTTTGTCTCTGCATTGAAATCCATTTGTCATCTTAGGTTAATTTTAAGCATATGGTTAACTCTGAGTTTAGAATTTAATCTGCTCATCTTATGACTTAAAAGGATATTATTCCTCCATTTCTTCTTTAAAAAAAACCATAAAATGTATACATGTGCGTGTATAAACATGTGCCTTTACTGGCAATCTACTATCTGTTCTTGAAAAACTCTAAAGAGATGGGAAGATGGCTCAGTTGATAAGTTTCTTGCTGAGTTCTAACCACAGAATGCACATAAATAAACCTGGGTGTACACTTGTAATTGAAACCCTGAGAAGTAGAGACAGGGGGTCCCTAGGGCTTGTTGGTCAGTCAGTCTAGCCAAATGGGTGGCTCTGTGCATAGTGAGAGGCCCTGTCTTTAAAAGCTAAGGAGGAGAATAATGAAGGCATTTGAGGAAGATGCCTGGCACCAACCTCTGACCTCCACAGATATACTCACACAAGAGCACACATGGCATGTATAAAAATGCAAGCATACATAAAAATTTCAGAAAAAATATGAAAAGATAGTATATGATTCATACATTTAAAGTATTATTACTAGGGTTTTGGGATATGACTCAGTTGGTGTAGGGCTTCTGTAGCCTGCATGTAGCCTTTGGGGTCAATCACTAGCACTGCATAAACCAGGTGCAGTGGTGCCAGCTGTAATTCCAGGAGGTAGAGGAAGAATTAGAAGTTCAAGGTTATCCTTAGTCACAAGTAAGTTCAAAGCCAGACTGGATACATTGCCTATGTACGTGTGCATAATAGAGAAAGAGAGAAGGAGGAGAGAGGGAGAGGAAGATGGAAGCTAGGGTGATGGAAGGACATTTAGGCTGGCAAAATGAACAGTAGAAAAGGTGCTTGTCTCTGATGAGCTGAGTTCTGTCTCTGGGATCCACATGGCGGAAAAGAATTGACTCCTAAAAATTGTTCTTGGATCTCAACATACACATGTGTGCCCTCCCTCTGGAAAATACATATATAGAATAAAATTTACATTTATATTATTTAAATTGCAGCTTCAATTCATGTCCTGCATATTCTCAAGGGTCCCGCCAGACCTCTAAAGCAAAAAAAAAAAAAAAAAAAAAAAAAAAAAAAAAAAAATCATGTGAAGCAATTGGTATTGCCAAACTAAAGAGAAGCAGACTTTAAAAGAAGCATCTGGGAAGCACATGAGACTTCCCCAAGCTATGGCCATGGGCAAACTTTTTCTCTCAAGATTTGTCTCTATCCAGATAATAAAATTATCTGAAAAATTCAATTCAGCAAACCTCGTTCAAATATTCTTATTGGTTGATCACTTTGAAGACTCATAACTTTAAAAACCAAAAGACAGTTATTTTAGTCAAGTATTGTAGCTCATGGGCTGACTAATTACCACTCAGTTTATTTCAAAATGTAGAGTACATATTCAGATTTATCATCTTTAGAGCTGAGATGCATCTCTCAATCAATGGCAATTTATAACTGCTATGAGCCAGATGATGTTGATGATGTAGTTGCTTATGCTTGAGTTATTTATCACCACATAACAAATTACCCCATAACTGGTACCTGGAAACAACAGTGCTTATTATCTAAAAGAATGTGCAGATCAGTAGTTTGAGCATGGCTTAGCTGGGTCTTTTGGTTACAAAATTCTCACAGGCTACAATTGAGGTGTTTTCTAGTGATTATCTTTGAGATTCAACTGTAACTAGACTTGCTTCCATACTTCCTCAAACTGTGTTTGATGGATGGATTCAATTCCCATGACATATTGCACTAAGGTCTTGGTTCTTTATGCTCTGTTGGCCAGAGGCTTCCCTTCCTTCCTTCCCTGGTACTCTCTTAGCCAGAGTTAGTGGTTCATGCCTTTAATCCTAGGACTAGGTATGCAGAGTCAGAAGGATTTCAGTGAGTTTAAGGCAAGCCTGGACTACATATTGAGTTCCAAATCACCCAAAGCTACGTAGTGAAAGCTTCTAAAACATAAAAACATAGTTGTTTTATTACTGAAAAAAAGCATGTATACATATATGCACAAGACATAAAGAGTGAGAGCCACAAAAGAAGTCAGAGCTTGTTGTAAACTCATCTCAGAAATATCATCTCATTGCATTTGCCCAATTCTGTCCTTTAGCAGCACATCATTACGTCCGGCCCATGCAATAGATGAGGAGTCACACAGGGATATCAAAAGCTAAAGACCAATTTTAGAAAGTGTCCACTATGCTTGGCTGAGACTATGGAACTTAATTTCTAGGGGTATAACTGGGTCATAGCACCCCTTCGATGTCTTAGTCAACAAACCATTCCAGAACAACTTGAAAAAAGAATGTGAATGCTAAGAGACTGAGTCTGTTTTGTTGGCATCTCTGAATAGCAAAATTTAGATGTCAGGCTTCTGGAAGAAAATCCAGACACATTATTGGAAAACAATTAAGAGCAATGTTTCAGTTCTGACTCTGGTAATAAGACAAAACTGTGTGGAGAAAGATGGTCAATGATTGCTCCAATAGCAAATGATATAGACAAACTGGGCCACAAATGAATGAAAGAAGTAATAAGAAGACCTCAACCAAATGTCAATCAGTAGCTTACCCTCTGACTTGTCATTTGACTTAGCTAGCTTTTTTGTATTCATTCCAGCCCCACCTGCCTAGGGATGGAATCACCCATAGTGGGCTGGGCTCTCTAATAGAGTTCCTCACAGACAAATCTTACCTGAGCAATTGCTCAAATGAACTTTTTTCTCCAGAGGTGACTCTACTAGTTTGTGCGAAGTCAATGATGACAACTAATCAGGTTAGCATTATAATACACTAAAATTAAACTACTAGGCTTAAGAGATATTTCTGCCTTAACTTCTGGAAGAACTGAAATCAACAGTGTTGATCACTGTTCCCAGTTATATCTCATCTTCGGCAGGGCTAGCCTCAGAGGGACAAAGATAAATGTAACAGTATTTGTTTATGGTTCCAATGATTAATACTGAAGAAGGGGATTCCCCGAAAAGCACCTCCATCTCTCATTAGGACTCTGATTTGATGGCAGCTCTTGTAATCTTTAACTGTATTTATCTGAATTTAGCTGTATTTCCAAGAAAATGCAGCTAAATTCTTATGGAACATAAAAGTTGTTATTGAGATTCTATAGAGACCTTCCCATGGAGCAAAAAAGAGATAAGCCTCTACCAAGAAATACCTATTTTTATGCATATTGCAAATGTCCTTTCCATCTTTAGAATCTGTTTGAAGAAAGAGACACATAGCCAGATGTGTTAATTAACAAATAAAAGAAAATCTTTGATATTGAAAAAAAAGACCTCAACCAATATAGGCCATGTATATTTTTCATTTTATTAATATATAAAAAACATTTCTAAGTAAATTAAAACAGTTATATTAATTATAATAGGAGGTAGTGAATGTAGTTCACTTAGGAGAGCACTTGCCTAGCATACATGAAGCACTAAGTTCTATCCCCACCACCACATAAAAAGGACATGACAACACTGGACTGCAATCCCAGCATTTCAGAGGCAGAGACAGGAGGATCAGGAGTTCAAGGTCAGCCTCAGCTACAGAGCAACTTTTAGCCCAACTGGGATATGTAAGACCCTATGTCAAACTTCTTAAATTAAATAATATCAAAAGTATCTTGCCAATTTAACTAGCAACATTTTTGACTCCCAAATCCTATGTAAAATATTTTCTTATGACTAAAGACACCTTAAATTTAATATAATGATTTTTTAAGTCATAAATGGTCTCTCCTTATAGGATTTTCAACAATGCCTAAGATTCTGCTATTTAATTGTCTTAGTTAGGGTTTTATTGCTGTAAAGAGACACCACAATCATGGCAACTCTTATAAAGGAAAATATTTAATTGGGGCTGGCTTATAGTTAAGAGGTCCTTAGTCTATTATCATCATGGCAGGAAGCATGGTGGTATGCAAGCAGACAGGGTTCTGGACAAGTAACTGAGAGGTCTACATCTGAATCCACAGGCAGCAGGAAGAGAAAGTGAGCCACTGGCTTGAACTTCTGAAACTTCAAACCCATCCTCACTGACACATCTTCCTCCAATAAGGACACACCTCCTAATCCTTTCAAATAATGCCACTGCTTATGAGCCTATGGTGGCCATTTTCATTCAAACCACCACACTAGTCAAGATGTGACATCTGTGTATCATGCAACTGAGAACTTCCTTACTTAAAATCCAATAAAGCTCTTTTTTTATTGTGCCTTCTAGGCAAGCAAGATGTAGTTGAATATCTCCTTCCGAGCCCCTAGCTGTCAGAAACTCATTGAGGGCAAGCTTTGCACTTTCTATGAGAAGCACATGGCCAAAGAAGTAGCTGCTGATGCTCTTGGAGAAGAGCAGAAGGGTTATATGGTACAAATCAGTGGTGGGAATGACAAACAGGGTTTTCCCATGAAGCCAGACATCTTGACTCATGGCAGAGTGTGTGCTGTTCAGTAAGGAACAATACTGTTATAGATCAAGAACTGGCAAGGGGAAGCTCAAGTCTATTCATGGATGCATTGTGGATGCCAAGGTAAGTGTTCTAAACTTAGTGTATAGGGAGAAAAGGATATTCCTGGACTGACCAATACTGCTGTGCCTCAGTGATTGAGGACGAAAAGATACAGCAGAATTCGAAAATTTTTCAGTCTCTCTAAAGGAGCTACTGTCCACCAATATGTCAGAAGGCTCTTACCAAAGAAGGTGAGAATCCCAGGACCAATGCACCCAAGATTCACTGTCTTGCCACTCAGTATGTCCTGCAACATAAAGACAGATGAGTTTCTTTCTCTGAAAAAAAAAAAAAACAACACAATAGAAAAATGAGGATCCTACAGAATATGCTAATATTTAGGCCATGAGGATGAAGGAAGCCAAAGAAAAATGCCAGGAACTGATTGCCAAAAAATGTAGGCTGTTCTCACTGAGAACCTCTACTTCTGTCTGATTCCAGTCAAAAATAAAATTTTAAGAGTAGCAAATTATCAGACCTTGAAAAAAATCCAATAAAAATGAATACCTAGAACTTCTGCTCACTAGAGGGAGGTTATGGTCATGCATAGTCTTGTAGATTCGGCAGCAGAAAGGAAGACTTACAGAACTATAAGAATGATTTGTTTTAAATCCTATCAAACATATTAGAGGTACTATATGAAGTGAAATAAGCCCTAGCTGTGGTTATGAACAGACTCACAGAACCCACGCACAGGTTCATGAACTCATATATTCATAAACAATTTCATACAAAACAATCAAGTAGCATCTCAAGTATTTCTGATTATGTCTTCAAATTTATTTAAAGGTGCTTTGATATTAATTTAGTGTATACTGTATTTAAGAATTTTACATCACCTTAACATTTTATTGTGGTCTATTTAATCAAAAGAAATGGAAAATACCACTACTATCCACTAGTATCCGTGTAGAGGAGAACTTTGAACATAAAAATACAAGCTACCAACCATGGGCTTCCTGAGTCACAAGCCTAAACAGGTCCAAGGATGATTCATTTTCTACATCCACATATCCTTAGGAAAAGCATTTATCTCTGTGTTACTGGGTAAAGACCCATCCCTTGCTATTACTCTTCCTATTTAAAATTTTATACCCCTAGATAAAACTTGTCATGATTCTAGAAAGAACTCCATTTTTATTCCAACATGCTGAAAGGAAATCCATTTTGTTTCTGAGAATAATGAATAGGATCATGAAAGGGTTTACTTTTTTCTCTCTTGATTCCTTAAAGCCATGCATTTTTTTCTTTAACTAAAAGCAAGCCATATTTCAATTTAATAGAATTACCCTGAAAGAATTGGTTTAATTTTTTTCAATTTTATTATACAATTAAGAACTCAGAAGACCCCAAATTAGCTGAGATGGTCAGACTATTAGCGCTTTGCTACATTGAAAGTGATTCCTGTGCTTTACTCTCAAAGATTAAAGTAGTCCCAACTCAGCTACACAGTCAAGAAGATGAAAGGAGATTTTAGTAAGTCCGCTCTTCTCAAGAAGTTTTCTGTTTCCAAGAAGCATCAAGTACCTCTGATGAGATAAGTTACCTAAAATGTCAAGTACAAGCTCATCTTGGTCTGAGTTCAGCTCCCATTTGGAGGCCCAAGGGAAATAGAGCGATCCAATCACAATATGTAGTTCTGAGTATAGCAGGCATTGGAGGAGTGTGGCCATACTGATAGAAAGCAAATTATATGGCATCTACATCTTTATTTGCTTAAAGACCAAAGTGTGGATAATTCATTTCTCCTTAGAATAGGGAACAAAACACCCATGGAAGGAGTTACAGAGAAAAAGTTTTTAGCTAAGACAAAAGGATGGACCATCTAGAGACTACGCCACCTGGGGATCCATCCCATAATCAGTCACCAAACTCAGATACTATTGTATATGCCAGCAAGATTTTGCTGAAGGCACCCTGACATAGCTATCTTGAGAGAGGCTATGCCAATGCCTGGCAAACACAGAGTGGATGCTCACAGTCATCTATATGATGGAACACAGGGCCCCCAGTGGATGAGCTAGAGAAAGTACCCAAGGAGCTGAAGGGGTCTGCAACCCTATAAGAGGAACAACAATATGAACTAAACAGTACCCCCAGAGCCCATGTCTCTGGCTGCATATGTAGCAGAAGATGGCCTAGTTGGCCATCATTGGGAAGAGAGGCCCCTTGGTATTGCAAAGTTTATATGCCCCAATACAGCGGAACGCCACGGCCAAGAAGTGGGAGTGGGTGGGTAGGGGAGAAGGGTGGGGGAAGGGTATAGGTACTTTTGAGATAGCATTTGAAACGTAAATAAAGAAAATATCTAATTAAAAAGATTTTTAAAAAGAATAGTCTCTATATAGAAAGACTTTTAGCTATCCTGGAATACATGAGATCCTGTCTCAAATAATAAAAGCAAGGCATTAGGAATATGACTCAGTATCTTTTGCCTTACAGAAGCTTTGCAACTTTATGAGGTCCTGATTGTCAATTCTTGATCTTACACCACAAGCCATTGCTGTTCTATTGCTGTTCTATTACACTGGAATTTTTTTCCAGTGCCCATATTTTGAGGCTTTCCCCCACTTTCTCCTCTATAAGTTTCAGTGTCTCTGGTTTTATGTGGAGTTCCTTAAACCACTTAGACTTGACCTTAGTACAAGGAGATAAGAATAGATCAATTCCCATTCTTCTACATGATAACTGCCAGTTGTGCCAGCACCATTTGTTGAAAATGCTATCTTTTTCCCACTGGATGGTTTTAGCTCCCTTGTCAAAGATCAGGTGACCATAGGTGTGTGGATTTATTTCTGGGTCTTCAGTCCTATTCCATTGATCTACCTGTCTGTTGCTGTATCAGTACCATGCAGTTTTTATTATAATTGCTCTGTAGTACAGCTTGAGGTCAGGCATGGTGATTCTACCAGAGGTTCTTTTAAGACAAAAAAGCCGCCAACAGATTGGGAAAGGATCTTTACCAATCCTAAATCAGATAGTGGACTAATATCCAATGTATATAAAGAACTTAAGAAGGTGGACACCAGAAAATCAAATAACCCCATTAAAAAAATGGGGCACAGAGCTAAACAAAGAATTCTCAACTGAGGAATACTGAATGGCTGAGAAGCACCTGAAAAAATGTTCAACATCCTTAATCATCAGGGAAATGTAAATCAAAACAATACTGAGATTCCACCTCACACCAGTCAGAATGGCTAAGATCAAAATTCAGGTGACAGGAGATGCTGGAGAGGATGTGGAGAAAGAGGAATACTCTTCCATTGCTGGTAGGATTGCAAGCTTGTACAACCACTCTGGAAATCAGTCTGGCGGTTCCTCAGAAAATTAGACATAGTACTACTGGAGGATCCCGCAATACCTCTCCTGGGCATATATCCAGAAGTTGTTCCAACTGGTAATAAAGACACATGCTCCACTATGTTCATAGCAGCCTTATTCATAACAGCCAGAAGCTGGAAAGAACCCAGATGTCCCTCAACAGAGGAATGAATACAGAAAATGTGGTACATTTACACAATGGAGTACTACTCAGCTATTAAAAACAATGAATTTATGAAATTCCTTGGCAAATGGATGGATCTGGAGGGTATCATCCTGAGTGAGGTAACCCAATCACAAAAGAACTCACATAACATGTACTCACTGATAAGTGGATATTAGCCCAGAAACTTAAATTACCCAAGATAAAATTTGCAAAACTCATGAAACTCAAGAAGAATGAAGACCAAAGTATGGACACTTGGCCCCTTCTTAGAATTAGGAACAAAGCACACATTGAAGGAGTTACAGAGATCAAGTGTGGAGCTGAGACAAAAGGATGGACCAACCAGCTACTGCTGAAGCCAGGGATCCATCCCATAATTGTGGGGAGCGGGCGTGGCCACATGGGCCAAAGATGGCACCCTGGCTCTGTGCTAAAGCCCCGTGACCTCGCTTGTTTACTTCAGTCTCAATCATGCACACGAGTACCTTGTTGGAGAGGTTAGTGCAACATCTCACGAGACCATTCTATCAGCCAATCCTGCATGCTGCCTTGGATGTGTGCGTCTATGATTGGGTGGTGTGAGATGACGTGAGTGAATGGAAGAGATAAGTGTGGACAGTCCCAGAGACTGAAGAGATGACTGAATATATGATTGAGGATTGATGACTGACAGATGAGCTGGGGAAGCTGCGAGAAACCTCCGAATAAAGAGAAGCGGCTGTAGCTGCTCTGAACCTGCTTTTGGAGTTGGTGTCCTTTATTCCCACTCTCTGCTGGTCAGAGATTGGGGCTGCGACAATAATCAGCCACCAAACGCAGACACTATTGCATACGCCTGCAAGATATTGCTGAAAGGGCCCTGATAGGCTGAAAGGGCTGCCTTGTGTGAGGCTATGCCAGTGCCTGGCAAACACAGAAGTGGATGCTCACAGTCAGCTATTAGATGGAACACAGGGTTCCCAATAGAGGAGATAGAGAGAGTACCCAAGGAGCTGAAGGGGTCTCCAACCCTATAGGTGGAAGAACAATATGAACTAACCAGTACCCTCCAGAGCTTGTGTCTCTAGCTGCGTATGTAGCAGAAGATGGCCTAGTTGGCCATCATTGGGAAGAGAGGCTCCTTGGTCTTGCAAACTTTATATGCACCAGTATAGGAGAACACCAGGGCCAAGATGTGAGACTGGGTGGGTAGGGGAGCAGGGCGGGGGATGGGGGAGTGTATAGTGGACTTTTGGGATAGCATTTGAAATGTAAATGAAGAAAATATCTAATAAAAAAAAGGAATATGACTCAGTAGGTAAGAAAGCTTACTCTACAAACATAAGACCTGAGTTCAAAACCCAGCACCCATGTAAAAAGGCAGGCATACTACCTGTGTTTGTCACCTCAGCATAATGGAGCAAAAACAGGCTGATCCTAAAATCTTACTAGCCAGCTTCAGGTTTCAGTGAGAGACCTTGTCCTATGGTAATAAGACGGAACATAGAGAAAAATATCTTATGTCCTCCTTTGGCCTCTACATGCACACACAACGTCACACATAAGTACTCTTATGTGAACATCACATAAACACACACAGACACACACAAACACATACACATATGTCAACACATAAATAAATAAATATATTATATTATATTTTTAAAGTAATTAATGTCAAAGACATAACAAAAAAAAAAGTTCATTCAGAGCTCTTGAATTATTCATGCAAAGGGAGCCTCATCAATGAGGAAGGATCATGAAATCCTTCTCAGGGAAAGTTAGCCCAGCAACTGATGAAGGGATGAGGTAGGGAGGAATAGGGGAATGTTCCACATGGAGGAAAGAGCATGTGTGCAGTTGACTGTGACACAGAGTATAGTGGAATCTGGAAATAAAAGTAAAGGTTTAGGTCATTCGCATTAGGTGAAATAAGAAATTAAAACTCAGAAGGCTTAGTTGGCTTTTGTCATTACCTTTACATCAGAAAAAAATGTGGCATATAGTCAGTATAATATTTTCTATACTCGTGTGTGAGTTCATTCATGTACGCATGCTATGAGGTGCTGAGGATCTGAAAGCAGGTCCTTATGCTCCCACATCAAGCATGTTACCCACTGAGCCATTTCCCTAGCCCCTCCGTAAGTGTTAACATGAGCAATAACTGGCAAGAATACAGAAGTGGATGGCACAGCAAACCAGAACACCATAGAACTCAACACCTTAAAGGACACATCTGTGTGAGGTACTATTACATTAGGTTAACAACTGGAGGGACTGACATATCCATTTACTAAGAAAAAAATTCTATTTTGGAATACTGACATGTTTCTGTGGACTGGACTGTCTTCTAACATTTTTGAGGGTGGGATATATTCTTTTGTGTGAATGTATATCCTTAAATCAGTAATAAAATATGATCCAAAGTTCAAATCATTTTTGACAGAACAAATTTCAAGAAGAGATTCAGATCCTAAAATGAGATTAGACTGTGGCTAGGGAGGCTAATCCAGTGTCAGAGCATTCGTCAATGATGCTTTCACTGAAGAGAATTCGTCATCTTGTCAAGATATTTCACCAATTGACATTGTGAAGGGGAGTCCAAACCTCTTTTCCCACTTCTCAGTCCCCACTTTTATTACCAACAATGCTTTAAACTGAAGATTGAGCCAGAAATATGACACGTAGCAACAGTCTCCTGATATGTTATTTCAATTTCTATTTGTCAATCCCAACTCACAAGTACACAAAACACTTATTACTCTGCCAAGTTCCAGATTCAGTGTGACAAAGGGGTCATAAGGAGTGGGAAAAAAGCAAAGGTTGCTTATGCAGTTGTCCAAAAGATGAACATGTGACAACCATGGCTTCCAAGTCTAAAGATGGAAAATAATTCTTCAGAATACAAAGCATGAAAATAGAGAGAGCCAGAGCCATTCAACATATCTGTTAATAATCTAATAGTTAAGTTCTAGCAGAGGCCATCACAGACTCTTTCCAGGAGCCATGGCCTCAGCTATGACCTTGTGGAAATTTTCTAGCTTACATAAATAATCCTGAGAGAACATTCGTGGTCATAACAGTAAGAATGTTTGTGTGTAAAGAGGACACTGTGACAGTTGGTTCCAGGAGCTGAAGATTGCCACCTGACCTTCAGAGAGCCCCTGGGCTCTTCCCCCCTCCCTTGGAGCCTCCTCTTGCTTATGCTTATATTGCCACTCCTGAATAAAGTTTTCAGAGCTTGATCAGTATGATTAACTTGCTCTCATTCTTCTTGCCTCTTGTCCCTCCTACTCTCTCTCTCTCTCCTGCCCTGGGTCCCCCCTGATTATCCCTGCAGGTTGGGGCAGACTCTAATTAGGGTATGTATTCTTAGAAGGTAATGTTAAGATAAGATTCAGTAGATACTCAAATGAGGTTTTGCAATGAAGCCTGAGATAAATAGTGATAGACAGATAGATAGATAGACATAGATGATACATATACACACATGCATGTATGAATGCATATATACATACATACAGCTGTATACATATATATACATATATACATGTATACATGTATATGTGTATACATATGCATATATACATATACATACACATGGATGGATGCATGCATACATAGATAAATGATAGATAGATAGATAGATAGATAGACAGTACTTGCTTTAGATACTGAAGAGTCCTTAACTATTTGAAGTCTCTATGACTAGTATTTTATTGGCTTATCAATGGGATCTGTGAAGCATTTAGATAATTTAGTAAATAAGACATGTGACTCTTTGGGTTGTGCAATGCCTAATTCAGGGGTATCATTTGCATAAACTATGATGTAAACCATAGGAGTTTCACCATATGACTGTTTCTACTAATAAGACAACCACACCAAAAACCCTGGGAATACAAGCGAAATAATTTTAGAGGGTTGATGCTCACCCTCAAAGTATTTCTTATCCTGAATTCATACTTTTCCATTGCTATAATAAAACACCATGACCAAAATGCTTATAGAAGAGGGAGTTTATTAGGTTTGCAGTTTTAGAAGATAAATCCACACCATTGTAGCAGGCATAGCACTGAAGAAGTAACTGAGAGCTTACATATTGAAATACTGACCACAGAGAGTACCTCAATCCCCACCCCCAGTGACACAGACACACCTCCTCCCACAAGACTGTACCTCCTAGTCCTTCTCAAACAGTTCTCTTTTGTTCTTTTCTTCTTTCTTTCTTTCTTCCTTTCTTTCTTTCTTTCTTTCTTTCTTTCTTTCTTTCTTTCTTTCTTTCTTTCTTTCGTTTTTTTGGTTTTTTGAGACAGGGTTTCTCTGTATAGCCCTGGCTGTAGAGCAGGCTGGCCTTGAACTCAGAAATCTGCCTGCCTCTGCCTCCCGAGTGCTAGGATTAAAGGCGTGTGCCACCACTGCCCGGCTCTCAAACAGTTCTAACAACTAGAGACCAAAAACTTAAATATATGAGTCTATGGGGGCCATTCTCGTTTAAACCACCATAGGGAGTGACATTTCTTTCTTCTTTCATTAATTGTTTGCTAAGGTGACATTGTTTATGATAAGGTGACCCCTGCAGAAGGAGGAAATTTCAATAGAAAGGTGAAGGAATGTCTGCCACTATTCTAGTTTCATTCTGTTATGTCATAAAACTTTCTAACTAAAGCAACTTGAGGGGGAAAGGATTTATCTGGCATATAACTCCAGGTCATAGTGCATCACTGAGGGAAGTCAAAGCAGGAACTTGAAGGCAAGCTTGTTTGATATTTCATACAGCGTTACCTCTGACTAAGGAAATAACTTCACAGTCAAAGTACAGGAGGAAGCATGGAGAAAGTTGCTTATTGTTGATTCTCAGGCTGGTTTATACTCAATTTCCTTATACAGTACAGGACAACCTTCCTAAGAATGGTGCCACCCACAGTGGACTTGACCCTCCTACATCACTGATCAAGACAATCCCCCATGGATATGTTCACAGAGTAATCTGATCTACACAATTCCTCAACTGAGGTGGTCCTTTCAGATGACTCCATGCTGTGTCAAGTTGATAGTAAAGTTAACAAGAACAACTCTCATCCCTTTCTTTCCATTCTCTTATACCTAAATACACACTTTATCAGATAGGTTAATTTTGAGCCTCTCTAGATAAGGACATTAGACACAAAAGCCATAAATTTGTGTCAATTTATAAGATTAGGTTATATGTCACCCTGTAGACCAGGTAAATGGACAGAGGAAGAGAAGCCACTCATTTTGCTTAAATTCTACAGCCAACAGCAGCAGATAAAGAACAACATGTAGTAGCAGCTGTGCCTGGGTGAAAAGCCACAGAATGCATGGGCACTAAAGTAGCTTTCATGGGTACAGATGGCCAGGGAGTGGCCAGCTCTGCCATTGACACGTGTGAAGCCCTGCTCTGAGAACTTCCTTCATGATAGCATGAGAACTTTGGATTAGAACTAAGGTCCTGGAGCAGAAACGATTTGTGTATTGTTGTAAATGGGACTTCACACTCCTGCACAGGCTGTAGATGTCTAGGACATTTAGATATCCAAAGGGAAATTTTGATTTGAAAGTTAGTCTGTAAATGTTAAGCCCTTTCATCTATCCTAAAACCATGACAACTGGAACATAAGTTTTAAAAATGAATGAAAGGAAAAAAGCAAAGGACATTCGACGTTATTTAGTAATTCATTCTATCCTCATCTATCCTTGTTTGTGAATTTTTAAATAGTGTGATATGTGGGACTGGTGGAGACTAAAGGAGTGGAATCAGAGGAAGAGATATGGAGAACCTGAATTGGTAAAAAAAAATGATCAGAAAGAGATCCAGTTTCTGCCTCTTAGATCTGTGTTTATATGCCTGGGCTTCCCCTGCCCACTGTTCTACCCTAAAATGCCTCCAACACCCATGTTTTCTCAGAAAAAAATACATACCTAGCAAAACCTATCATAAGCTTAAATAACTGCACTGGTTGATCTTGATTTATTTCTGTAGGTATTATTTGCACAGGCCAGAAACAGCTTTCCCCAGCCTTCAGACAAATGTGACAGGGTATGACTATGTCGGAAAGCTAAATCAAGCCCTCAGATGACAATACATACTCAATTACAGCACCTAGCTGGGATGTAATTTCAAACTTTTTTGTACCATTAAACATAGAAGAATCTACAAGATTGAGATCTGCAAGGATGAGATCATTGGCTCAAAGGTTACAGAACAGGACCTCTGTCATAGATCTTCTTTGAGGGCATACTACTTCTCATATTTGCTTAGATCCTATCCCTATCTCCATCCCCCCCCTACAACCACAGACACACACACACACACACACACACACACACACACACACACACACACATATATATCAAAATGTCTCTAGACATTGCCAAGTGTCCCTTGGAGGCAAAATAACCAGCTGTTCAGAATCAATAAGCTAAATATATATTTGTGTCCACAATTGACATTCAGCAACAAGAACAACACAAAACAATATACTTTTTAAACTCTGCCAATCAAAATGATTTGTGTTTTTAAATATAAAGGTCAAATGTCACTTCCATCTTCAAATGTAGAAATAGAACCTGGTAAGAAGAGGAAACGATTATATACTATGCTTAGTTCCAGGATCCCCATATATGTTACATGGCTGCATTTTAGTTCACATTAGGGGAATACCACACATGCTAAATCAAATCTTTGTTGAAATTGTATCATTATGAGAAAATATCTTTAAATTACTGCTCCAGTTTTCATTAATGAGTCAAGCACCCATCTAATGCTGTTTTACACAAACAGAGATGAATTCATTAGTTTTTCTGTTGCTAATAATAAAGACTCTGACACAATTGAAGGAAAAAAGGTTATATGTTGACTCACAGTTTGAGGGTAGGTAGAGTCCATTGTGGTGAGGAGGGCATGGAGGCAGGAGCTTGAAGTAGCTGGTCATAGCTCATCCTCAGGCAGGAAGCATAGAGAGATGGAAGTTGGTACATAACTGTCTTTCTCCTTTGTATTCAATTTAGTACCCTAGCTCATGAGATGGTACCACCCACATTCATAATTTTTAGTAGCCATTACATACCAGGCATATTCTCATCCTAGGAGATACAGCACTGACCTGAAAGAAAATAAAAAGCTTACTCTTACAGAGCATATGTTCCAAAGAGGATCAACTGGTCTTAAGGAAATTGATGGTAGGACAGGATAAAAAGACAAGAAAAATGAAGGTGTGATGGGAAAGCAAAGGAGCTTCTCATTGTGGAGTTTGATTGAAGTCTCTCTTTTCGATTGGATTAAGAATTCCAGCACAATTATCAAAATTTACTCTGTAGCAAAATTTACCTATGTAGCAACAATATTCTTTTTATACAAAGACATTTCATATACAAATATTAAAATAGCAATGAACCATGTATGGTTTAATGAGTTTTATTATTTATTTACATGTATGATTGTGATTCTGTTTGCATATACATGCATGTGTGTTAGGGTGTCCGTAGTAGACAGAAGAAGGCATCAGATACCCCAAACCATGTTGTGAGCCATGTATCCTGGGTGCTGGGAACCAAACTCCGATTCTCTGGAAGAGCAGCAAGTGCCCTTAACCAGTGAGCAATCTCTCCATTTCCTGAGCTGTATTCTTAAGACCTAAGTCTATATGATTTTTTAATATGGCCATATTTTTTCCTAGATTCAAATCTGAAATATCTGGGAATGTTAGACTAATAGTTAGACAAAGAAGACTATAAACTTTGTTTACAGTTTTTTTTTTAAAAAGCATCTTAGAGTCCAAGAATGCTAGTGCACTCCTTTAATCCCAGCCAGAGGCAGGTGGATCTTTGAGAGTTAAAGGTTAATCTGGTTTACATAGCCAGTTCTAGGTAAGTCAGGACTACAGGCAAAACTCTGTTTCAACAACAGCAGCAACAACAAATGTCTTAGTATCTTCCTGCAACTGTTGTTTGAATCTGTTGTCGAATTTTCTCTTATAAACTGTAGTCTTATCTAATGTTTCCTTTGAATAACTCTATGATCTCATTCAAGTCTACCTATTCTGCAGCTGAGGCATGCTTTTGTTGGTGTTAGAACCTACTTCTTTAGGATTTCATGGTGGACTGAACACCAGCAGTTCTCTCAGACTCTAACACCAAATTGAGACTGCTGAAACATCTAGTCTCATGAACTGAACAACTACAGGACCCTTGGCCTTTCCATCAGGAGACAACCATTGTTGAACTACTTGGACCATGGCCTGTAAGCAATTCTGATAAATCCCGTGTGTATGTGTGTGTGTGTGTGTGTGTGTGTGTGTGTGTGTGTTCATTCTGTTATTTCTGTTCTTCTAGAGAATGCTAAAATCTTTGTAATAAACTCTACTTCTGCTTCATATTGACTGGTCTGGAAATACTCTTCTGTGGTAATGTCAGTCATAACCTGATAAAGAGGTCTCTGTGACTCACAGTCATAGACAATAAGAATGATTTTCTTGTGTGTAAGAGGATATATAAATTACATTAAAAAATAAGATAGGACAGGGGATAATGACAGTTATGTGTATATGCTTGTAGGACTGAGGGTTGCAATTGGGAGAAAAGTGCTCATAAAAGCCTTCAGTGAGCAAGGGGCAGTTCAGCAAAGATCTGAAGAAGGAAAAAGCAATAACCCTTGTGGATATTGATATATTCTCTCTAGACTAAGGTAATTGGATAAGAGTGGGTCCCTCATATTCTGGAGACAGCAAGAAAATACTGCACTGCAAGGAATCTGAAACCAAGGAAGATAGGGCTTATAATTATATTATCTCAAAACCTAAAAAGACTAGGTCACAGTCGTCCTAGTGGGGTTTTAAGGCAATGTGTTTTGATAGTGGATGGTACAAGAGACTACTCAAGGTTTGGAATCCAAGCATGGCTTATCATCTAATTGATTCAAAAAGGCTTCATAAAGAAGGGCTTGGTTCTAAATAAGAGACAAACCCAAAAGCAGACTAACCCATTAGGAAGCTACTACAAAGATCTGGTTTGATGTACACTTGTACTCAAATGGAGTTGACAGACGTGGATGGATAGATAGATATAACATGATATGATACAATATGATATAATATGATATGATATGATGGATGAGAGAGAGGGAGAGAGGGAAATAGAAATACAAAATGACAGGATTCCAAGAGCTGAAGATGGCTCAGTGATTCGGAGCACTTGCTGGTCTTACAGAGAGCCCAAGTGTGGTTTCTAGCACCTACATGGTGATTCACAAACATTCTTAACTCAAGTTCTAGGGTATCTGGAGCCTGCTTTTAATCTCATCAAGTACACATGCTAACAGCCAGACAAAACACTCATAATCATAGGTTTAAAAATAAATAAATGTTTATTAAAAGCAGGATTCCAGGAGTATCAGATATAGATAGGATGTAACAGATAGTAGATAGATAATAGATAGGATATATGAGATATAGATAGGATGTGTCAGATATAGATAGGATGTATCAGATATAGATAGGATGTATCAGATATAGATAGGAGTAACAAGACTTGAAAATGAGTCTAAGGATGTTTGACTAGAGAATTATATCATAATTCTAATAAGTCTGTGACTCACATAGTATTTCTGAAGTGATTATCATTGCGTAGGCAGTTTCAAAATTAGAAACAATAGACTAATCAAAATAATAAAAATTTTATAGGAATGTCAGCTTGCTAGTGTAGGGTCAAATCAAATGCAATTATCTAACTTCCTGGAAACTGAAAAATAATTTCTTAAACAGGAGAATGCTCAGGTTGCCTCAACCCTATGCAAAAAAAAAAAAAAATATGCGGGCAACTAAGGAATTCTGGGAGTGAAAGAAATAGTCTTCCTGGGGAAAAGCACAGCAGTGGGCTATCCAATACCAATGGTCAACCTTGAAAATATATACACATAAGTAACATTGTACAGCCTGATCAGGGTGTATTTATGTAACTAGGAATATTCATGCATGTAACAATTTTTAAAAAAGAGGTCATGAATTTAAGAGAACAAGGATAGAAATAGAGGGTTTACAAGAGGAAAGGGAAGAATGAAATGATGCAATTATATTATCCCCACAACAAAAATAAGACATTTTTATCAAATGGATGAAGAAAAAAACACAATTCAGTAAACAACTCCAAGCCAAGATCATTAAAATCCACAACATGAGAGGAGACTTTAATAAGAAAATGAGTGTGTAAAGGGAAGCCAGCACACCAAAGATGGCAGACAACATGAGCAATCTAAGTCACCAAGTCAAGGAAGGGTGATGTTGCATTAACTGCCCCAGAAGAGCACCACTGGAAGATCAAAGTAGGCTTTCTGCCCGAATCCAGCTGGCTGAACTAATGAGCTTATTGGTTTCACTTGGAGAGGCATGGATGGAGGGGTTTCTTACTGCAGTATGAATGACCTGAAAACAGCTGTATTACTGCCCTGCCCCACCCTATGAATGATGACCTTATGGAATTTGCATTACAGCATCTCCTTTTCAGTTAGCCTTCTGCTTGCTATACACTCTAGCATCTTCAAGATCATTTGCAATGGCGGGGGGGGGGGGGATGAGCAATAGTTTAAATCCTTGGTAGGGGTTCTGTGGACTTTCTTTTTTCTACTACAAAATGTCAATAGCTCCATTAACTGTTACCACAGATCAAGCTATTACTGGGTTTTTTTGTGTGTGTGTGGTTTTTTTTTCTGCTTATTTTGTTGCCATGGTTAGCAGGAAAAGGTTATCTCTATTCCAAGATGTCATTGATTGTGTTTTGCCCACAGGAAAAACCCATCCTACAAGCGATGAGAGCACATATGCCTATGGCCAAAAGCTCCAGTATTAGGAAGAAATGGTGATAGGCAAGGAGTTAATCATCCGCAGCATCGCATGTTCTACCAAATATTCACTTTTCATCCTGACTGAAATAATATCAACACTATAGGACTTCAAACTGGGAGAAATGTTGCAACAGCATAGAGTATTAAGAGCCAGTGACTCATAACAGGATCTTTAGTTAGTACATAGTCTTATTTTCCCCTCTGGCTACTAAGAAAGTGAAATGTCTTGGTCTTATTTACCAGGCTATGTAAGAAGATATAAAATTCAAAAGCAGGCTGTATCTGTTGTTTTCCAGAAAATTTCCCCTGTAGTTTTACTTAAACTTCTCATCAGTGTAAATGGTTTCAAATTCAATGTAATTGTCACTGCCTTGTTTGGGTTGATCCTGTCCCATCTCATCTATTCTTCATTAAGCATAGAGTAGTCGGAGGGCAGGAACTACATTTGCAGAATTCTTCATAAATGACAAGTTAGAATTCGTATTAGAATGAGATAAAAATTTCTCCTAAGGTCTTCACATTATGTTACTTAATCAACCGTGACCTGAGTCTTTTCCCTGGCATTTCATTTATTTGTTAAGGATACATTATGATTTCCCAAGAAATGTTCAGGAGAGAAGACTTCCTCCATCCATTCTGTGTGTGGCACAACCAGCTCATTACATGTCTCTGCTACTTCAACACCTTCAAAACTAATTAAGTTTCTCTCAATATATTATCCATACTCACATGAGCAGCCTCTCTAAGATAAGCGTTAATACATTTGTAGAATGTCTGTGGCACTGAGGTTGCAATTTTTGGGAAACTGCTCACCTGTCTTTCTGTTCCATTGTTCATTTGTTCTTAATATCTTTTGACTGACTGTATTCTAACAATATGCTAGCACATTCCCTTCTGAAGTTAGACCCATGTATGGCTGCCATTACATAGAGTGCACTCACTGGAGAAGTTACACTTTTGTGCAAACCAGAACTGCTTAATTCTCTTTCCAACCTAGCTGTACTGGTAACTGAAAATTGTTGAGGTGTGACTGTTTTTAAAGATTTGTTTATCTTATGTATATGAATACACTATAGCCATCTTCACATACACCAGAAGAGGGCATCAGATCTCATTACAGGTGGTTGTGAGCCACCATGTGGTTGCTGGGAATTGAACTCAGGGCCTCTGGAAGAGCAGGACCTCTTAACCACTAAGCCATCTCTCCAGCCCCAGGTTTTTCTTTTGATGATTGACAAGTGCCTGAATTATCTCTCTTTATTTTCAATATATGAAAATACATTGCATTACGTAGATCCGCAGATTTCTTCATATACGTTGATGAGCCACAGTCCTTGAAATATTTCTATCACGTTCCACACTCATAGCCTAGGTCATCTTCTTACACTGAGTCTTTATCTCAACTGTTTTTAATCCACTGTTGAAGCCTAACCCCAGATCCAAGGGGTTGTTCCAAGCCCCTGGACACCGACTACAGGCTAAGTGCAATTAGCCCTAACTCATGGCTATGTAGAAAGAACCTGAGTCAACAAATTAGCATACTCCCCATACAGAGGGGATAGAAACAACGTTCTCTCATCTCACACCCCCAAAACAGATAATGTGTGGAAAGAATTTTGAAGCACCAGCTGGACCAATGACCTATTTCAGAAGATCCTCTGCAGCCTGGCTGTACTACTCTAGAAGTACTACTACTCTACTATACCACCATAGTTGTACTGGTCAACCATCACTAACGTGGAATGGAATAAGACAACCAGGCATGTGCTCACTGACTCGCACACACAACCCATCCCAAGACCTCACTGAAGAGGTTTCCTTTTTCATACTGGGGTTAGAAGTATAACATTTAGACTCTGATTTTTTTTTTTAAACTTAACTCACTTTGGCACTTTCTGCTTCTTTTCTCCCAATAGAACTGGGGAGAAGTTAAAAAAAAAAAAAAAAAAGAGATTTCTCTAGAAGAACCTAGTGAATAATGAGTCAAATTCCAATTGGTCATTCTGTCCAGATGCCTTAAAGTACACTAAATCCCACTATGAAGCTTCTATTCTATCACACAGTATATCCACTTTGAAGGATATGATTGCTAGAAAAGATTCTTGCTCAAAAACCAAGGCATTTTTAAAACAAAATTCTACAGAACAGGTTATATTTAGAAATATATGCATGTTTATGCATGTATATATGTAACAACAATTAATGAACAAAGAGGCCACAAATTTTAAATAGAGTAAGGAGGGGTAGATGGGAGAGATTGGAAGGAAGAAATGGAAGAGAGAAATAATTTAATTTCATCTGGCCAAGTGAGCTGAGCCACAAAAGATTCTAAGAAAGGCAACATGGACCGCTTTACTAGCTGGGTGTCTTGGTGACATTCTAGTCACTGTGATATAATCCACTGACCAAAATAACTTAAAGAAGACAAGGTTTATTTTGGCTTACAGTTTTAAGGGGAGATAGCTCATCACAATGGGGAAAATAGGCAACAAGTGGGAATGCATGGCAGTAGCAGCAGAAGGCTGCCTGGTTGCATTGCATCTGTACTCAGGAATCAGAATCAACTGGAAGTGAGGCTAGGCTATAAAGTCTCAAGGCCTGTCTCTAATGGCCCACTTCCTCCAGCAAGGCTCCACACCCTAAAAATTTACTAACTTTCCCAAATAGCACCACCAAATAGGAATCAGGTATTCAAACACATGAGCCCACTGGAGTCATTTTATAATCAAACCACAACACCGGGGCACATTCTTTCGGAATGTATTACAATATTGGAATTTTAGAGGATGTAATCTGTAAGGTGTTTCCATGAGTTGAAATAATGATTGGAGTCTGACATGGGACACCAACAATTGATGTGACACCACTAACACTGTCATTTTTTGACACCACCAGTCTAGAACTCTTCTGCCCACAGGTAATGCATTCTGGGGCTTCTTCTTTTCTCATCAGTTATCTCAAGGCAACACAGTTGAGGGGGAGAGGTTGTTGTTTGTTTTGTTGTTGACAGTTTTTGAGCAGGTTTAGTGAGGCAGCTCTATGGGTAAAGTTTTTCCTTGCCACACAAGCTTGGGGAACCTGCTCTTGTATCCTCAAACTTTACTGGGATCCCAAGAACATACATAAATCTGGATTAAAAATACAGTAGCCCATATGTTTGTAATCCTAGCACTCCTAAGGCAAAAATGTGAGGCAGAGACAGGAATGTCCACAAAAATATGCAAGCATAGCAACAAACAATGAGAGGCCCTGTTTCAAACAAGATGGAAAGAAAGGACCAGCACCCAACTCATGAACACACACACACACATGCATGCATGCATGCATGCATGCATGCACGAGTCGGGGTGGGGTATGTAGCTCTGAACAAAAGAGACTGCCTTCCCAGGATGGTCAGGGAAGACCTAGGTTTGCACCTAGTAGTTGTAAGAAGTAGAAATGGAAAAAGGAAGCTTGGTGCATAGGACAGAGAAGAATATTCTTATAATTTTTTAAATGCTTTAAGGCATTTGGACATGTCATCAGTAAAGGCTAATGTGACATGTTTCCACCTTCACCACTGTCGTGTGTCTTCCCTATGTATATGCTCCATACCCCGTATAAAGCCCGTGCCATCATCCTCTCTCTCTCTCTCTCTCTCTCTCTCTCTCTCTCTCTCTCTCTCTCTCTCTCTCATCCCAGCTCAGAGGCAGCCTTTTGCAGTTCTCCTCCCCCAATAAATCTCTCCTGTTTTTATCTGTTGGGAGGTGTGACTTTTGCAGCATTCAGAAATAAAAACCCACCACAGTCCTTTCTCTGAAGAATGGGGTTGAGAACTGATGTGCATGCCTTTTGCTTAAAACAAAGACATCAAAAGAAAACAGTGCTCTTCCTCACACTATGTTCCCTTCTTTCAAGATCCTTGAGACCAGCTGGGAGTAATGGCACTTGCTTTTAATCTCAGCACCAGGAGGCAGAGATCAGTGGATTGATCACTGTGACTTCCAGGACAGCTTGCTCTACAAAGTGAGTTCCAAGACAGCCAGAGCTCCATACTTGTAACAGAGTCCAAAGCCTGGGAAATTATCTGTGCAAGGTGACAAATGAAACTGGAGTCAGTAACATTTTTGCAAGCACTGGATCAAGACTTCCAGAGACTGATGTTGGGGAAAGGTTACCACGTGACAATTACTGCAACAAAATCATAGGCATAGCTACATAGAAACTCTCCTGCAAAATAACAAAGCACCTGTGACCTTTACAATAAGAATGGATTCTGCAGGCTGATAACAGCTCATGGCTAAGGCCTAGAAAGAAGGGATTTTCAATAAGCATAGTGGAGGATGCAAAATATATGTGGCCTCTTTCACAGAGATAAATTCTATTCACTGATCTGCAAAAAGGAAATAATGTTTCATCAATCCATAGACAAAAACAGGGCAAGCATTCTCCTATAAGATCCAAGTTCATTCCACAAGGCAGCGCTGGGCCACAAAAGCAGCCACTCCCTTCATGTCAAGCAGAATCCCTAGAGTGTTCTAGATTACATGGGAACAGCAGGCTAGAGTGAGAGGTATCTCAGAAGAATGCCTTGAGTAGAGAGGCAGGGCAAAGCCGGTGACATTAGAGAAGATCCATGCTTGAGTCTGGGAGAAACAAGCTGAAGGCAGCCCATTGTAAATCACATTGCATTGATTTTTAGCTCCCCAGCAGACTTCATAAGAAAACAAAATATGAATTTTACATGGTTGATATTTAACGTTCCAATAAAGCATTTAGCTTGGTTTAATTATAATCTGATTTTTTTTTAAATTGCAATGCTTCACTTGGAAAAAAAAAAGTCATATCAGAATTACATGTAAATTGTCTCCTGGAATTTATTTAATCCATCTCAGGTTCAAAAGTAGGATTATAATATTTAGTGTTTTTAAAATGTTATTTTATGTGTATGGATGTTTTGTCTGCATACATGTCTACACACTATGCATATACAGTGCCCATTGAAGCCCCAAAGTGTGTTTGATCCCTTGGAATTGGGGTTACAGATGCCTGGGAATTGTCATGTGGGTGTTGGGACTTGAACTCAGGTTCTATGCAAGAGCAACAAGTGCTCTTTGTTAGGTTATTTCTTCACTGCTGGTCAGAATGAGCCGATTCAAGCCAGATTGGATTAGCTTAAAGGCAGGTTTATTGGTAAGGTACTCTTGGAGAAGTTCACTGATCCCAAGAATTGAGGCAGGGGGCGAGGTGGAGGTGGGGAGAAAGAAAGAGAGAAAGAAAGAAAGAAAGAAAGAAAGAAAGAAAGAAAGAAAGAAAGAAAGAAAGAAAGGGCTCCTGAGAGAGAAGAGAAGGAGAGGAAGGAAGAAAGAGACCAAAATGTCTGGATTATATAGGGAAGAGCCTCTGGGGAAAGGTTCAAGGCTGGGAGCATGCCAGGTAGGGACTGAAGGATGCTGGGAGGACCCATAGGCCAAGTCTGCTTTGGGATGTAATTTATGTGCCTCAGTCCCTTGTCCCCAGGTCTGAAACCAAACACTCTTAACTACTGAGCCATCTCTCCAGTCCTCTAAAAAGGCATCGTAAACATATTCCAGTTGTTCATTGTTGAGGACTGTATGTGACACAGTCTTAGTTCAAAGCATTACCTAAAATACCTGAGGAGCTCACAGCTTTTCTTTTGGATTATGAAAAGCAATTAAGAGAAATATTGAAGCCTGAAGTTTGAGGTCATTTTTTGTAGCTACAATATTAAAAGAGCAATATTTGTTTTCTGCTTCAACAGACACTAACCCATCATCATGAAGTTTGAGGTTAGGATTGATTCTATCTCAAGTGAATAGAAAAATGGTTTCCAGATAGAGCAGACAGGTGAATCTGAATTTCAGACTCATGACAAAATGGTTTTTGTACAAATATTTCCCAAGCATTGCTCAGCACAAACTTACACCAAAAGCATACCTCTCTTCTCTGTCTCTGTCTATCTGTCTCTGTCTGTCTGTCTCTCTCTCTCTCTCTGTCTCTCTCTCTCTGTGTATGTATGTATGTATATATGTATGTATGTATGTGTGAAGTTCAAATGTAATTGTACCCATGTGTTTTTTTTTTCTAGCAGTCTTATTGCTGAATGGAGTTTGAAGGAATCTTAAGAAAATCAAACATTCTTAACATTTCTCCATGGGAGGTCTTTTCTCATTCATTTTTTTCCAAATTAGCATACAAAGTAATGAGTTCCGATCTCCTGCTTTCATAAGAACCTTGTTCTTTGTCCTGCTTCCCTCCATGCCTCATTCCTTTGCCCTACCTACCCACCCTTGCTGATCCCCCCTACCCACTAGTCCATCTTCTGCTTTCATGTCTTTGCCTCTTTCTAGTTTTGTGACCTACACTCCCACCAATTGATACACAAATACAAAAATTAAAACCTAGGAACCACTGAGAGCAAATATGTGACAGTTGTCTTTCTGAGCATAATGATGTTCAGTTGCAACATTTTCCCACAAATGTCATGAATTCCTTTCTCTTGATAGTTGACTAAATTCTATCATCTAAAAATAGCACACACACTTGCTTTACCCATTCATCTGCTGATGACTCGCTAGCCGAACCCTATTGCAAAGGAATGGTTATTGCTTCACCATCCCCAATAGCTAAGGAAGGAATCCCTAAGAGATCTTTTTTGTTATTATTATTAGATGTTTTCTTCATTTACATTTCAAATGCTATCCCCTTTCCTAGTTTCCTCTCCAAAAATCCCCTATATCCTCCTCCCTCCCCCTGCTTCCCAACCCATCCACTCCCACTTCCTGGCCCTGGCATTCCCCTATACTGGAGCATATATGATCTTTGCAAGACCAAGGGCCTTTCCTCCCATTGATGGCCGACTAGGCCATCCTCTGCCATCTATGCAGCTAGAGACACAAGCTCTGGGGTTACTGGTTAGTTCATGTTCCTCCTATAGGGTTGCAGACCCCTTCAGCTCCTTTCCCTACGAGATCTTAATGTGTTGTCCTTCTTATTGATGTTTCCATCGTCCTTAAAGTACTGAAGTCTTCCGGAAATGAAGAAAGAAAAACTTTTCTGGTAAATATCATAATCCTATGGGGCTTCAGAGGTGGTTCAATGGTTAAGCACTCCTGTTCTTGCAGAGGACCTAAGTTTGGTTCCCAGCACAGGACTTTCTGTAACTCCAATTCCAGAGATCTGCTGTCCTCTTCTACCCTCTGAGGGTACTGCAGGCATGTGGCACATACACATAGATGCAGAAAAAACACTGATACATATAAGATAAAAATAAATATTTCTAATGTATAATCCCATATGCAACCTGTGCTGGCTAGTTTTATGTCAACTTAGCACAAGCTAGAGTTATCAGAGAGGAAAGGACCTCAAATATGAAAATGCCTCCATAAGATCCGACTGTATGAAAGCCTGTAGGGCATTTTATTAATTAGCAATTTATGGAGGTGGACCCAGCCCATTGTAGGTGGTGCCATCCTTGAGCTGGTGGTCCTAAGTTCTATAAGAAAGCAGGCTGAGCAAACCATAAGGAGTAAGTCAGTAAGCAGCATCCCTCCATGGCCTCTGCATCAGCTCCTGCCTCAAATTCCCATTAGACTGTGATGCAAAGCTATAAACCAAACTTCTGAAGAGCTGCTTAGCATTTGGCTGAAGTTACCCCTAGTGGCTATT
>LR753307.1:1442911-1446295 GCA_902729485.2 Mus minutoides
AAGACATTGGTACTTGGGTCTAGAATAGTCCCTTGCTATAGTGGATCACTGAGATTTTGGAAGATCTGGACTTTGCTATCACCTCTCTCACTCTATGGTAAAGTCATATATATAGTGTATAACACACACACACATATATATACACATATACATATATATACATGTTATAATATATAGTATGACATATGGGGGTACACATGAGTAGAGTGCCTGTAAAGCCCAGAAGGACTTACTGACAGTTGTGAGCTGCCAGACATGGCTTCTGGGAACCAAACTTGGGTCCTCTGAAAGACTGTCCACCTTCTTAACTGCTGTGTCATGTAGCTCTGTAGCTCTGTAGTCTTATCATGCAAACTTGATACACAAAGTTCAAAACTAAGGAATTCTAGACTTTATTGGGATTCTAGACTTTATTGGGATTCTAGACTTTATTGGGATTCTAGACTTTACTGGCATTGTTAGTAGATTGTATATTTCTTTGTATGTTTGATGATCACATATGGTTCACCTTTAAACCCGTTTTTATTCTGTACTAATTGGTCAACTGGATCATCTTTTTCTTATTAAAAAAGAATACCTTCATAAGTGTCAATCATCTGAATAAGTTTGAAGTTTATCTTTAATGTTTTAATTTTTCTCAGATCCTCATGCTTGTGCAGAGTGTCCTTCCTCTCAGCTGTCTCTCCAGCCCCTAGATGTATATTATTTTATATGTGATGTGGGAATTTAAAAGGCCACTGTGGGAAAGTGGAGGTAGAAAATAGCTATGCCTTCCACTCAAGTGTTAAAAATAAAAGCAAGAAATGCAGCTAAGACACAAGAGGGAAACTCCTGCATGTCTCAATCTTGCCTCCAATTAGAGGAAGCAAAAGAAAAAAAAATGTCCCCTAAGAATCTGAACTGGTATTCAAGCAGGCAAGTTTGCAGACTGAATTTCTATTAGCATTGTGGTTTAAAAACTGAAAACATGACAATGTAATTTGAAGAAACGTCTGGTTAACAGTGCCCTGAGTGACTAGAAGGCACAAACACAGCAGGCAGCTCTCTTGAAAGTCTTCAATTTAGTCCTCTCTAGGCCAACAGCAACTATGTGTGGAATCCCAATCTGAAAGAAGTTACATTATGGGTTCTTTTTCAAAAAGGTATGAACTAGGTTCTGGAGGGGCTGCTAAATTTTAAAGACCTAAGAAGTAGCAGCTACAAGTCAGCACAAAATAAACTTCTGAAGACGTCTCAATATTCTTTTAAGCAACATCAAGGCTGTTTTGAGTATGTGGTTTAAAAAGGCAAGCAACGAGTGGAGAGATGCCTCAGTGGACAGGAATGCTTGCTGTTCTTTCAGAGGATCTAAGTGTGCTTGCCAGCACCCACATCTGGTGATTCACAGCTACCTGCAACTTCAGCTCCAGGCGACATGATGCTCTCTTCTAGTCTCTTCAGAGTACCTGCACATTCTGTGGCATATACAGAGAGAGAGAGAGAGAGAGAGAGAGAGAGAGAGAGAGAGACATCTGAATACATAAAATCAAAATAAATCAAGCAGGTCATAAATATTCTGGTAAAGTTCATAGTCTTAGTCAGGGTTTCTATTCCTGCACAAACATCATGACCAAGAAACAAGTTGGGGAGGAAAGGGTTTATTAAGCTTACACTTCCAAACTGCTGTTCATCACCAAGGGCGTCAGGACTGGAACTCAAGCAGGTCAGAAAGGAGGAGCTGATGCAGAGACAATGGAGGGATGTTACTTACTGGCTTGCTTCCCCTGGCTTGCTCAACTCATTTTCTTATAGAATCCAAGACTACCAGCCCAGGGATGGCACCACTCACAATGCCCCCCACCCTTGATCACTAATTGAGAAAATGCCTTACAGCTGGATCTCATGGAGGCATTTCCTCAAGGGAGGCTCCTTTCTCTGTGATAACTCCAGCCTGTGTCAAGTTAACACACAAAACCAGCCAGTACATTCATTTACTCCTCACTAATCTGCAAGTCTCTAAATGAGGGTGACTTGTTGAAGTGACTTGGGTTGGGAACAAAATTCAAAAAGAATGAGATGTCTGTTTTCAGATGTAGCCAAGCCTCAGCCTAGTCCAGGGAGGTACTAGAATGAGAATGGTCCTCCAGAGCTACCCCACTTAGAAGCAAGAGACTGGCTTCACATCATGCAGCACTGGCTACTGTTGGGAAAGAGAAAGGCATAATCGTCTAATTCTGAGTATCTGTTATGGATGACATTTCTCCAAAGCAAGAAAGAGCTGTAAGCATTAACCAACACTAACAGCAGGTAAGTGATGGTGTTCTGGCCAAACAGAGGCTCCAGATAGGATGGTAGCAGCTCCCCTATGATCATTATTAGTTTGAGTATCATTAGACAAGGAATGATTTTGCATAGAATGGATGGTTGTATGGGAGAAGGAGCAGGAATTTGCCTCCTGGGTGACAACAAACAACCCCGTGGGTGGTCCATGAACCTGAGCTTTCTCAGTGATTGAATGAGAATCACAATACCTGTGAAACACTACAGTCAGTTAACCACATGGTAGAGGACCACAGCAGTATGTGTTTCCCTTATTCTATCTGATCCCTTCCCCCAGCACTCTAGGCATGCATGGTTTGAAGAATCAATGTCTACAAATGAAGTTGAAAGCCTCGTCTCTGAAAGATTTTCTAGCACATTTCTCAGGTGTTTACAAGTGCACTGACATTTTTAAAGATATTGATGTCCTTTTATTACATTTTAAGTTATTGATTTTATGTGTGAGCATGTGTGTGCCACAGCACGGATGTGGACGTTAAAAGACAACCAGCAGGGGTTGTTTCTCTCTTTCTACCACATGGGTAACAGGGATCGAACTCAAGTCATCAGCCTTGGCAGCAGGCATTCTTACCCACTGAGCCATCTCATTGACCCTAAACAATTTAATTTAATTATGAGTCTGGGCACATCATTAAGAGTCTGGGCCCTGATTCTCACACGCTAGGTCTGTTCATCAATAAACAGTTATTGGAGTGCCTAGCCATGGGAGAATTGGAATACATGGTGTTTCAGATTTATCCTTATATCAATAAAGGTCACACAAGTCAGTTTGCAAGCTTCCTAAATTCCAGCCCATCTTGGCTTGAGAAGATGATCCTATCATATCGATTGCCTCCTTTGCTATCATCATCATTACTGTCATTTAGATTTTACCTCTTTTTTTGGAAAGCAGTGCTGTAGAGTCAAAACAAGATCAGCAGAGCATGGTGGCTCATTCTTTATTACCACAACGCAAAGGGTTACAGCAAGAGGATAGGTGCAAGTTCCAGGCAGCCTGAGGATAATAAATTCCGTTCTGGCCTGGGCTACACTATGAGATGCTTTCTCAATTAAAAAGAACTTTAG
>LR753307.1:1446395-1539961 GCA_902729485.2 Mus minutoides
GCTAAGATCAAAAATTCAGGGGACAGCAGATGCTGGCGAGGATGTGGAGAAAGAGGAACACTCCTCCATTGCTGGTGGGATTGCAAGCTTGTACAACCACTCTGGAAGTCAGTCTGGCGTTATCTCAGAAAATTGGACATAGTACTACCAGAGGATCCAGCAATACCTCTCCTGGGCATATACCCAGAAGATGTTCCAAGTGGTAAAAAGGACACATGTTCCACTATGTTCATAGCAGCCTTATTTATAATAGCCAGAAGCTGGAAAGAACCCAGATGTCCCTCAACAGAGGAATGGATACAGAAAATGTGGTACATCTACACAATGGAGTACTACTATTCTGCTATTAAAAAATGAATTTATGAAATTCTTGGGCAAATGGATGTATCTGGAGGACATAATCCTTAGTGAGGTAACCCAATCACAAAAGAAGTCATTGGATATGCACTCACTGATAAATGGATATTAGCCCAGAAACTTAGAATATCCAAGATACAATTGGCAAAACACAAGAAAATCAAGAAGGAAGACCAGCGCGTGGATACTTCATTCCTCCTGTGAAGAGGAAAGAAAATACCCATGAAAGGAGTTACAGAGACAAAGTTTAGAGTTAAGATGAAAGGATGGACCATGCAGAGACTACCCCACCAGGGGGGATCCATCCCATAATCAGTCATTAAACTCAGACACTATGGCATAGGACAGCTAGTGCCTACTTAAGAGACCCTGATATAGCTGTCTTGTACAGAAGTGGATGCTCATAATCATCTATAAGAGGGAACACAGGGTCCACAATGGAGAAGCTAGAGATAGAACCCCAGGAGCTGAAGGGGTCTGCAACCCTAGAAGAGGATCAACAATATGAACTAACCAGAACCCCCAGAACTCGTGTCTCTAGCTCCATATGTAGCAGAAGATGGCCTAGTTGGCCATCATTGGGATGAGAGGCCCCTTGGTACTGCAATCTTTATATGCCCCAATACAGGGGAACGCCAGGGCCAAGAAGTGGGAGTGGGTGGACAGGGGAGCAGGGAGGGGGGAGGGAGGAGGGGACTTTTGGAATAGCATTTGAAATGTAAATTAAGAAAATATCTAATTAAAAATTGGAAAAAAAAAAGAAGTTTAGAAAACAAAATCACCCCTAGATTTGAAAGCCCACCTTGCCATAACTCAGCAAGGGACAAAGCGCATAGTTACTATGTGACTGAATGGTTCAGGTATATTATAAAGACTTATTGTAAGAGTTTGTGTTTGAGCATCCATTTTTATGGATTTCTAATCAAGCAGTGGTTACAAGCAGCTTATATATAAGATGACATATTTGTCTATACTGTCATAAAATGCATCCAAACCCTCCACAAGTCAGTCCTACACATTGTGTAGAAATTTAATATTTAATGGCTACATTTCTGTGTAACCAACAACCTTCCAATGGATACAATTCTAAGAAAGGAAAGAAATAAAAACTATATGTGGTTCCCTTGCTTCCTCACTTTCAGGTTCTCTGTGTAAGGAAGAGAAAATACATTTTCATGAGCTTTGTTATCTGTCATTGGAAGTGAAGACTAAAAATAACAATAAAATGTAGCATCAAAGAAAGAATACACATCAGAGTTTTAAGTGCACAGACACAGTTGCAGTTGTTCTTAAAATATGTAATGTCACTGGCTCTGGATTTTTTTTTGAGACATGGCTGCTAGTCTTGGGTTGGGCTCATTTTCTGACAATTAAAGAATTAAAAGGCAGGAAGTAAATCACAGTCATAGAAAGCAAACGAGTTTTAAATAAAAGTATAGTAACAAAATACACATCCCCCACACAAACATACACACATACAGCACACATACTGCACACACAAAGAGGCAGAGTACCCATAAGTAGAGAGGGGATTCAGAAATCAAAATCCATCTCTGCCTAGAAGGCTGGGATTGTTTGTTTGCTTGGAGTGGTCTAGGAGCTCTCCCTTCCCCTCATTTTGAATTGGCCAGCTTAGACAAGTAGGTTTACTGACTTATAGCCCGTGTCCAGGGCCTATTTGCATATCTGGGAAGGTCAATTAGAAAGGGGTCCACAGGAATGAGGTCAAGACTCCTACCAAGTCTTTGTCCTGGTTGAAGAAGCCAGAAGAATTTCATTCTGTTGCTTATTTATGGCCTCTTTCCCGATCTGTCTACCTGTCAGAGTACTAGGTAATTTCTGTTTTCTCAAGATCTCACTATGAAGCCCTGGCTAGCCTACAACGTTCTTCGTAGTCCAGGCTGGCCTTGCACTCACAAAGACCTATATGCTTCTGCTCTTGAGTGTTCAGATTAAAGGCATGAGCCACCATTTGTATCTGGAAGCCTACTAATAGTGAAATTTGGGACATGAAGGTATTTATGGAAAGGGCCACAGACCCAAGCTCTCCTGTCATCATTTCTGTGAAAGAACAAATTGTCACTTGCCATCCACACAAAATAAGGAAACAAACCGAAAGAGCTTTACTTTTTTTTTTTCCAGTTGTCAAAATCTACCTGCAGGAAATTTCTTCCTGAGGTTCTTTCTGCATGTATGATCTTAACAAGTCGTGAAAACAAGGACCCTTTCCCAGTGAGAAACACACCATGACTTCTTCCAAGAAGATGAAAGCAATACCCGCTTGTGACCTGAGTCTTAGGCCAAAAGCCCGTCTCTGGGTGTCTCAACCAAGCAGATTTAGCCTTGCCTTCAGTGCCCCCATGGCCATGGCTCACCACTTAAGATGCTCATCCCTTAAGATGCCAGTTGCCATCAAAACCAATGGTTGGATAAACTAGCTGCAGAAGGCACTGACAGGCTGAAGCAATCTTTTGTTGTTGTTTTTTTTTTTTTTTTTTTTTTTTGAGTGACCATATTTCTCTGGAAGAGTCTTACTTAAGATTTTTTCTTACTGAGAGAGGACACGTTCTGAGACAGGTTCGGTTTCTATGTCTTTTAGTGAAGAATGATTTGCCCCTAGTGTGAGAAAAAAAAATCAAGAGTACCTTGAAGCAGCTTAGGCCCAAGTGTAGATAAAAGCCTTGAACCTACAGACAGGACAAAGTTATTTGCCTGGCAAGCCTTAAAATAAAAAGGATGTGGGGACTAAAGAGATAACTCAGCAGTTAAATGACTGGCTATTCTTCCAGAGGACCAGGGTTCAATTCCCAGCACCCACATGGTGGCTCACAGCCTTCTGTAACTCTATTTCCAGGAGATCCAAAGCCTTCTCCTGGCCTCCTCTAGATGCCAAGTATTCAAGTGGTACCCAGACATACACGTAGATAAAACATCCATATATGTAACATAAAATTAGATTTAAAATAAAATAGTTGTAGAATTGAAAGACAAACCTGTGAATGTGTTTTGTTTGGTGCAGTGTTGCTGAGAAAGAAGACAAACCTGGATGGCAACAGGAAAGACACCACCTAGAAGAAGGATGGGCAGAAGGGGCTTGTGTTGGGGCTGTAAAGACTACTACGCTCGCTTAATCAGAGTGCCTGCCTTTGGAGGCTGAGTTCAGCTTTGCAAGGTTGGGAAATGAACTGCCTCTGAGTCTCCAGTGCTCCTCACATCTAGGATGGTGAAAGACCTCCTCAATCCGTCTGTATGTGCTCCGCAAGTGCTGCTGGGGACTATGATGGATTGTTTGTCACCCACTGTTCATACTCGGAGTAAACTTTACCAGAGTCCCATTTCCTCTGCAGTTCTGAGTTCAAGTAGGCCAAGACGAGATTATACAAAGACACAGAACAGAAGGAGGAACATAAGGAGGGCAGCATATTACTCTCCAGAGGCATGGCTGTTAGAGAAGGGGAAACACAGACACAAAGGTGGCCTCAGCCTAGGCCTACTCCTCATGGTCCTCACCTCCCCATCTTGCCCGCTAACTCCTGCCCACTGGCAGCAGCTCCAAGCTCACCATTAGATGCTTCTTCTCTGCAAGCTTACCCAGGCCACAGCCACAGAGAGCTGTAAGGACAACTTCATTGGCTTACCCTCAACCCCCAATCCTTGGTCTGACTTCAGTCACTGGACCTGCTCCGGAGTTCCTTGGAAGCTCTGACTTTATCAGTCACAGCCAGGGCTGGTGTGTGACCTTCTCCTGACCCCTCAGCTCACACCTCCTTTGATTTCCCAGCTCCTCTTCCATCAATAATACCCAATTCTTGTAAAAATTTCTCCTCCCAAAACATGCGGTGGTTCTGGTTTTATGACTCATACAATTATGGGCTTCTATTTTCTCCTTTCTGGGCCAGGCATAACGAAGCATGGAATAGACATTCCTGTGGACACACAGTGGTTCAGAGCTTTAAAAAAAAGACTCCTGGTGCGTGTAGAAAGCCAATGGCCTCTTATGGACCCTCTTGAAACTGGCCCTTACCTCCACACCCTGCTTCCTGCTGCCTAAGCCTTGCTCGCACTTCATTCTTTGCACTTAAACTCTCGTTGCTCCTTGTAACCTACAGGCATATTTTTGAGACCACCCATATAAGAAGGATGTGAAACAGATTGTCTCAATTTACCTATGAAGAAACTAAGAAGCATTAAAGTCATGTGGCTCCTAAGTGGTAAACTTGAGACTCCAGCTCCAGCCTTCCAGAGACATTTTTCTGTTTCACTTGTTAATAATGGGTGATATGTTTATAGCAATTTTTCCCCTAAGACAGCTTCTCCCTTGGTGATTTAATTTATATCCTACTATTAGGTGTCTCCATTAAGAAAGAAACATTGCAGACATTTGCAGAAGGGCAAGGGAACAGAAGTCAGCCTCAGGCAATTTTATGGGGCCAGAAAAGACTTAAGTAATCATTTAACACATTAGACTCCTTTTAAAAATAAGTCTAGGGTGGGCAAGGTGGCTTTACCCAAAGGAGCCCTCTGAGCAAGCTTGAGTTCAATCCTTAGTTCCTTGTAAAAGTGGAAGGCGACAACAAACTCCACAAATTTGTAGTCCCACCTGTACCTTCATTCTGTGACATGTGCATGTATACACACACACGCACACACACACACACACACTAATAATAATAATAATAATAATAATAATAATAATAATAATAATAAATGACAACACACAAAAAAGATGACAAAGAAACACCTTCAATGAAAATAATCCAATTAGCACATTTTCTTCCATCATCTGCTATGGTCTCAATGTCTGTGTCCTCCAGAAATCCATAGGTAGAAACCCAATCCCTGTTGTGCTCTATTAAGAGATGAGATATTCAGGAAATGACTAAGTTGTGAGGCAGAACCCTCAGGTCTGAGATCAGTGTCTTAAACATGTATCCCAGTGTGAAAATAATTTTTCCTGAAAAGGTCTTTTGCCTTTAGAAACTTTTGCCAGACCTTGCCACCAAGTTCACAATGTGCCTTGAGACTATTTGAAACTATGTAGTCAATCTGCTATCCTACTGGATGTTTGGCCTATTTAAGTTGCCTTTCAGGAAACAATGTAACCAACATTATTATGCCTTAGGTTTCCCATGTAATCAGCTGTTTCAGCTTAAACTAAATAGTAACTTTAATCTTAAACTGACCTAGAATTCTCTCTCTCTCTCTCTCTCTCTCTGTGTGTGTGTGTGTGTGTGTGTGTGTCTGCGTGTGTGTGTGTGTGTGTGTGTGTGTGTGTGGTGGGCTAATAATTTGCTAAAAGCAGCCAATATCTAGCAAGTGACCTTAAATAAAATAAATACCTGCCACAGCAGTTGAAGGCAACATGTAGGCAGAGGTTGACAACATCTGTTTGTGGTTTTCAGTGCTTTTCTGGGTCAGTTGAAGGTCAGTACAGCAACTCTTCCCTTTTAAAACCTTAAGATTCCCATTAAAAAAAAAAAAAACCTATTCATCATTCTTTTCCCGTATAGTATTTACTGTGTTAAGATCTTTATTAGGAACAGACAACGGGGTAGACATACACAAGACATTTGTTTGTGGCCTGAAACCACAAACTACAAGCAGATGAAAGACACAGGGAGAGAGCAAAGTAGAGATTTCAAATTTGAGTTCACTTTTAGTCCAAACTACTCAAGAAAAAGACACTCTTTTAATTCTTGACTATAGTTTCAGTTCAGCCCAGGAGCTTTTGTTTGTCCTTGTTCTATATCAGGCCACAGCAGAAGCATACACAAAATCTTTACAGCTCCACATCAACTGACAACTATCATGGACCCCCTGGACCCTAGAACCATGAAAAAATAGATTTTTATTATTTCTAATTTAGCCAGTTGAAGATATTCTGACAGAGACTCAAGTAGACTAATAAACTCAACCCTATAGAATCTCTAGGAATCATTAGACTCTAGATATTTTCATTTGTTATTCATGTCATGTTTAGAGTGTCAAAGGTAGAATTTCAGCATAAGCTAACTCAGTCATTTTCCCCCAGGGACTCCATAAAGCAAAGCTCTCCCTGTGTTCTCTCTGTAATTCTTTTTAGGAAAAAAAATTAACTTTGACAGTTTTCTAAAAGTTAGCAGTGAAACAAAAACTTCCATCAAATAAAATCTTTGTCACTGAATAAACAAAGCAACCTAAAATTATAGAGTGCACTCAGAACCATTAAGCTGTAAAAAAATAAATGAATCATGAAATAACATCTAATTAAACTCTTGTAGGACATAGCTAACTACTCTCCTAGCTAGTTTTCTGACCTTAAGTAAAATACTTATCTTCCTTGGGGACTGTTATACACCAGCCTTAACTTTAACACTTACTGTAATATGATAATAGTGACATTTTTGAAATGTTCTAAAATACAATATACATATTCTAGTTGCATATTGGTTTATTGTTAACATTGGACCTTGGACAATGTCTTTGTTTATTTGCTATAAAGTGACACCATGACCAAGGCAACTCTTATAAGGGTGAACATTTAATTGAGGCTGGCTTACAGATTCAGAGGGTCAGCCCATTATCATCATGGTGGGAAGCATGGCAGCATGCAGACAGACATGGTGATTTAGAAGGAGGTGAGTGTTCCAGATCTTGATCCAAAGCAGTCAAAAGAAGATGGTCTATTCTGCATTGGGTGGAGATTAAAGCATAGGACCTCAAAGTCCATCCCCACAGTGACACACTTCCTCCAATAAGGCCATGCCCACTCCAACAAGGCCACACCTCCTAATAGTGCTACTTCTCATGGGCTAAGCATATTCAATGCACCACAGACAGCCATGAGTCTCATTTGCAAAACCTCAGAACTAAAGTTGAGTATATTCATATTCTTTAGAAGAATTAGAACATTCCATGTCAGTGCATGCTATCATTTTGTTTTTGGTCGGTGTTGGTGTTGAGATTTTCACCAAAGGTGAATTTATTTCAAAACTCTCATTACTGTGCTTATACACAAGGGACACAGCTTCCTTTCTTTTACTCCATAGTCAGGACTGCCTAGCAAAAGTGCGTTGACATCACTTCTGTCTCTTCTTCTTTCCTGCTTCTATGAGATTCAGGGTGAGCATGCATTCCCTGTAAAAGCAAAAGTAAAGACGATCATAACCCTCCACATGATTCAGGCAGCCAGCAGATCCAGAATACTTGTCAAGGATCTTTGTGTTATACAAACACTGCTTTGCTCCTTTGCTGGAAACTACAAACATCAATACCTAATGATTTTAAGTTAGAAGAGAGACGGACAGGTCAATGGAACCCTCTCACTTGAGCATCACTGAAAAGGAGGTTTGGAAAAATAATGAGACTTGCCCCAAACCAACCAGCTAGTGAGTGACAAAGCCCCTCGCCTAGCCGTACACATGAGAATAAAAAAGCACAATGTATATATATATTGATAAAAGTAGAAGAGTATGCAAGAATTGGTAGGTTACTGGATGGGGACAGGAAGGCGCTTTCTGCAGTGAAGGAAATATCCTATATCTTCACTTGGTATGATTTATGCACCTCTAAACACTGGCTACAGTTTATTGAGCTGCATAGTTAATGTGTATATTTTTATTTATATAAGTTATACTTCAGTGAGCAATTTTTTAAAGTAAAAGATTCCTTGAGACCTAAACTGAGAATCCAGAAAGAAGAGAATCTGGCTCATTTGTTGGATATGGTTGTATTATCTGAAAGGAGAATGAACAGCTCTCAGTCTCCCACCTGCCATCTCTAGGGATGTCCAAAAGAAAGAGAGAACAGAAGCAAGGTTATTTGGGGGCAGACTGAGAACAAAGGGGATTTTGACCTCATTTTACAAGTGAAAACATTAAAAAATGGCAAGAGCCACTTCTCCTCCAAAAAATACACTGTGTGAAATGTCTGTGCAGTGCTGAGTAAACAATGGAATGTTCTCTTTGCAACCAGGAACATCTGAGACATAGCACTGTGATCTGAAGCCCCTGCAAAGTCCTGGAAAGAGGAATGGGCTGTGTTTGTGCATCAATAACACAACGACTGTGAACCTTCCTAACTCAAAAACCCTTGAATACAGTTCCTCATGTTGTGGTAGCCCCCAACTATAAAATTGTTTTATTGCCACTGCATAACTGTAATTTTGCTACTGCTATGAATTGTAATGTAAACAGCTGTGTTTGCCAATGGTCTCCATGGGACCCCCCAAAGGGGTCTTGACCCAGAGATTGAGAACCAGTGCCATAACAGCAGATCAAGAGTACCTAGCTATGTCTCTGCAGACTGGGAAGGAACACCTGGTGACACAGAAGCTCCTAGTCCATCTGTTCCGTACCCTCGTCCATTTTTTTAAAAGATGCAGTCTAGGAGAAAGAAAGAAATGCCAAAGAAATTAAGATTGTGTTTCTACTACCTAGTAGAATATGAGGTTCATAATTAACAAAACACAGCTGTTAGTATTAAAGTGGCATTTTACATGCTTCAGTTGTCAAATAAAACTAGCCATCCCTATCCAACCTAGCCAAAGACAGGTCATAGCTTAATCTGGAAAGTGTCACTAGTACTTGGCACTGCTGTTGCAAGGACTTTGAATAGAGCATGCATGGCGATTTATTGTATCTAATATTATTCCAGGAAAAAAAAATCCCCAGGAACTACTTAGCATCGTCCAAAACTCTCTACTTACATAGCTACACAAGAGGCTGACAGTGGTACTAGAGCAGAATCTTCCTCCATGAAGATAAAATAAGATACATTAGAATTCCTCTATCTAATGTATAATTATTGCCCATCAAGCACATGAATGTGCAAACAAAACCACATAGCCAAGAGGAAAACAACGAGAAAAAGTGAGATAAAAACGAAAACAAGTGTGGCTTGCCAGAGGCCAACTCCTACCAACATCCACTCAGATAGCTCTTTCACGTTAAGAGGCAGAAAATAGCAGAAGAAAAAGTGAGAGACACAAATTTTAGCCTAAGTGATGGTTGCTTTTAGTTCTAGCCAGTGCCTTGGTTTTGCTCCAGATTAAAGTAGTTATGGAATCTAAAATATGTGAGAAAAAAATGAACCTACCTCATCTGGCAGCCCTATCAGCCACCCAGCTTCAGAGGTGGGTCAGTGACTACTTACTACTTACTACTTGTAGCCCAGATAACTTACCACTGGTGACATAGTAAAATCATGTGCATAGACTTTTCACAATGCTATCTCATAGGGCTCAATCTGCTAGGTTCTGATTCAATTAGTTAATGCTGTCAGTGCGTCAGAATGGTTTTAAGAAGGCTCCCTGAATGAGCTGACTGTAAAACCAGAGCTGAGATATTTCAGTGTGCATGCATACATGCAAAGGCTTAGAATTCTTTCCTATCCCACAGCAGATAAAACTAAGGTAAACAACTTTGGATGGAAAATAAAAACTACATTCCTTGATATTAACTTGAGAGTCCAGAAGCAATTCTCTTTTGTAATTCTGACAGGAAATAATGTGATCTCCGATGACATGGGTACTTTAAAGATGTTTTTTTTTTTAAATCCCTTTCCATGCTACAGAGATGGTTTATTAGGTAAAGCACTTTCTATACAAGTCTAAGGACCTGAGCTCAAATCCCCAGGACCATGTTAAGTTGGGTGTGGTAGCATGCATCTGCAATCCCAGTGCTCCTATGATGAGATGGAAGGTAAGAACAAGAGAATTCATCAAAACTCATGCCAGCTAGGCTGGAGTACAGTGACAAACACATTGGAGACCCTGCTTCAAATAAGGTGGGAAACAAAGTGTAATTCTTGGAGTTTTCCTTTGATTTCCATATACATGTCATGTCTCACATGTGCCCACACTACACACACACACACACACACACACACACACACACACACAATCACACCATATACATACAGATATATGTACATCATATCACACCACAAAAAGAAACAGAGTTGGGGCAATGGCTAGGTGTGTAAATGCTCTTGCTACATAAAGCATGATGGCCTGAGTGCAATCCCTGGAATCAGGCAAATGATGGACAGAGAGAATCAATTCTACAAAGTTGCCCTCTTGCTTCCAAAGATATGCACCTGCACCCTCCACCACATACATATCATGGACACATACAAATAATAAAATTTATTTTTTTTTAAAAAGCACTATGGTATTGGTACAGAGACAAGCAGGTAGATCAATGGAATAGAATTGAAGACCCAGAAATGAACCCACACACCTACCTGATCTTTGACAAGGGAGCTAAAACCATCCAGTGGAAAAAAGACAGCATTTTCAACAAATGGTGCTGGCACAACTGGAGGTTATCATGTAGAAGAATGCGAATTGATCCATTCTTATCTCCTTGTACAAAGCTCAAGTCTAAGTGGATCAAGGAACTCCACATAAAACCAGAAAAACTGATACTTATAGAAGAAAAAGTGGGGAAGAGCCTCAAATACGTGGGCACCGGGGAAATTTTCCTGAACAGAACACCAATGGCTTGTGCGCTAAAATCAACAATAGACAAACTGAATCTCATAAAATTTCAAAGCTTCTGTAAGGCAAAGGACACTGTCAATAGGACAAAATGGCAATCAAGAGATTGGGAAAATATCTTTACCAATCCTACATCTGACACAGGGCTAATATCCAATATATACAAAGAACTCAAGAAGTTAGACTACAGAGAACCAAATAACCCTGTTTTTAAAAAAAAAAAAAATGGGACACAGAGCTAAACAAAGAATTCTCAACTGAGAAATACCGAATGGTTGAGAAGCACCTAAAGAAATGTTCCACCTCACATTTAGTCAGAATGGTTAAGATCAAAAACTCAGGTGACAGCAGATGCTGGCAAGGATGTGGAGAAAGAGGAACACTTCTCCATTGTTGGTGGGATTGCAAGCTGGTACAACCACTCTGGAAATCAGTTTGGCAGTTCCTCAGAACATTGGACATAGTATTACCTTAGGACTCAGCTATACCACTCCTGGGCATATATCCAAAAGATGCTCCAACATATAACAAGGACACATGCTCCACTATGTCCATAGCAGGCATATTTATAATAGCCAGAGCTGGAAAGAACCCAAATGTCCTTCAACAGAGGAATGGATACAGAAAATGTGGTACATTTACACTCAGCTATTAAAAAAAATGACTTCATGAAATTCTTAGGCAAATGGATGGATCTGGATGATATCATGCTAAGTGAGGATCCCAATCACAGAACACACGTGGTATGCGCTCACCGATAAGTGGATATTAGCCCAAAAGCTTGGAATAGCCAAGATACAATTCACAGACCACATAAAGCTCAAGAAGAAGGAAGACCAAAGTGTGGATGCATCAGTCCTTCTTTTTTATTGTTTTTGTTTTTGTTTTTGTTTTTCAAGACAGGGTTTCTCTGTATAGCCCTGGCTGTCCTGGAACTCACTTTGTAGACCAGGCTGGCCTCAAACTCAGAAATCCGCCTGCCTCTGCCTCCTGAGTGCTGGGATTAAAGGCATGTGCCACCATGCCTGGCTGCTTAGGTCCTTCTTAGAAGGGGGAACAAAATACTCATGGTAGGAAATACAGAGACAAAGTGTGGAATAGAGACTGAGGGAAAGGCCATCCAGAGATTGCCCCACCTGGGGATCCATCCCATATACAGTCACCAAACCCAGACACTATTGTGGATGCCAATAAGTGCTTGCTGAAAGGAGCCTGATATAGCTGTCTCCTGAGAGGCTCAGCCAGAGCCTGACATATACAGAGACAGATGCTTGCAGCCAATTATTGGATTGAACACAGGGTTCCCCAAGAGTTAGAGAAAGGACTGAAGGAGTTGAAGGGGTTTGCAACCCCATAGGAAGAACAACAATCTCAACCAACAAGACCCCCAGAACTCCCAGGAACTAAACCACCAACTAGTGTATACATGGAGGGACCTATGGCTCCAGCTGCATATGTAACAGAGCATGGCCTTGGAGGGCATCAATGGGGGGAAAGGCTCTTGGTTTTGTGAAGGCTCGATGACCCAGTGTAGGGGAATTCCAGGACAGGGAGACAGGAGTGGGTGGGTTTGTGAGGGAGCACCCTCATAGAAGCAGGGGGAGGGGGGATGGGTTAGAGGTTTCCAGGGTGGGGGGAGGCGGGAAAGGGGATAGCATTTGAAATGTAAATAATGAAAACATCCAATAAAAAATTAAAATAAATAAATAAATAATAAAATAATGCCTTTTCTTTATATTATCTTATAAAGGAGAGATCTAAGACCAAAAGAAGGGCAACCTAATTTAGCCCAATGAGATTGTCTCCATGACTGAAACCTAGACATATTTTAACAAGCTAGGTTACGTTTTAATTGGGCTACCTAATGCTAAAGGAGACAAGGGAACTCATGACTTCCCATGAGCTACTCAGCAAAGTACCCATGTTTTCTCTCTGCAGTGTTCTTACACTTGTTCCTTATCCATCTTCTCTGAGAGCTGTAAGCTCTATGAGGAGAGGAACACTATATGTCTCATTCTGCAGTGTATCCCCAGCATCTAACACGATGGCAGATACAAGTTTTCTCAGATACATTTGGCCCCTTACTTGCTTTTTGCTTTCTCTATGATTTCACAAACTTGAGTACAATTGGTTACATAGAACCTTTCCAATCATTTTTTTAAGGCTTGTTTTTACTTAATTCTAAGAAACAGTTCCAAGGCACAGATAGCCATGCTTGCCATATAGCGTAACAATCTGAGTTCGTTCTCTAAGGCCCACATTGTAGTAGGTGAAAATTGACTCCTGAAAGTTGTCCTCTGACCTCTGCACACGTATGAATATGCACACAGACACACAGAGACAGACACAGACATACACAATACACAATGCAGGGAGGGGGAGAAAAAAAAACATTTAGCTTTTGTGTTGCTCTGACAAATCACTTTGACCAAAAGCATTTAGGGAAGGAAAACATCTTTTTTTTTTCCAAATTTTTTTATTAGATATTTTCTTAATTTACATTTCAAATGCTATCCCAAAAGTTCCCTCTACCTTCCCCCCGCCCTTCTCCCCTACCTACCCACTCCCTCTTCTTGGCCCTGGCATTCCCCTGTATTGGGGCATATAAAGTTTGAAATACCAAGGGGCCTCTCTTCCCAATGATGGCCGACTAGGCCATCTTCTGCTACATATGCAGCTAGAGACACAAGCTCTGGGGGTTCTGGTTAGTTCATATTGTTGTTCCTCTTATAAGGTTGCAAACCCCTTCAGCTCCTTGGGTACTTTCTCTAGCTTCTCCATTGGGAGCCCTGTGTTCCATGCTATAGATGACTGTGAGCATCCACTTCTGTATTTGCCAGGCACTGGCATAGCCTCATACGAGACAGCTATATCAGGGTCCCTTCAGCAAACACTTGATGTCCTATGCAATAGTGTCTGAGTTTGGTGACTGATTATGGGATGAATCCCCAGGTGCGGTAGTCTCTGGATAGTCCATCCTTTCATCTTAGCTCCAAACTTTGTCTCTGTAACTCCTTTCATGGGTATTTTGTTCTCTATTCTAAGGAGGAATGAAGTATCCACACACTGGTCTTCCTTATTCTTCATTTACTTGTGTTTTGCAAATTGTATCTTGGGTATTCTAAATTTCTGGGCTAATATCCACTTTAGCAAGTTATAGTCCATCGTTGAAAGAAGCCATCACAGGACCTTGAAACAGAAACCATGAAGAAAGAATGCTGATTGGCTTGCTCACAAACTCATGTTCAGCTAGCTACCTTTCTTATATAGCCCAGGCTCACCTTCCTAAGAATAGTACTGCCCACAGTGGGCTGGGCTGTCCTACACAACTTAGCAAATTTTAAAAAACTGCCACACCCACCTTACTATGTTGAACTTTCAGGTTACAAAGTTTAGAGAGTCTTAACAATATTGAGTCTGTGGTATGTGACTTACAGAATTCATGAAGAAGGAGGCAATTCTTCAATTGAGGTTTCCTCTTCCCAGCTGTGTCAAGCTGAGTAGCCATCTCACTTGCAAATAAATAAATGTGGCAATTAAATTAATAGCTCCATATTGTAACCCATAACATTACAAAGCACGGGTTAAATCTTTGGTGTTTCAACAATGTTTTGAGGTGCTGGGTATTGAACTCAGGCTCTCAAATATCCTAAGCAAGAGATCTACCACTGAGCTACTTCTCAGCCCAGTCTGAAAATTTGGAAATGGCCCATTGCATTAAGTAGATCAGTATGTTCCAAGGGGCAGATTAGAGAGAATTTAATCACACATACAAACAACACTTGGTTCCACATACCTATGCTTTGTACCTTAAAAGATAGAAAAGCATATCCAGATAGATGCCGCACATTTCTTACCACCTCCTTCAACGATAGTGTTCTCACAGTGCTATTTTCTGCAAAGAGCAAAATCAATAGTTCAGGGTAACCTTAGTATTAAGAGGATTCCTCATGACTCTCAAAATAATTTTAATTGAATCTCCAAAGTCTGTGAAAAGGAAATCTAAGCCAGCATACAGTACGTGTATAAATCCTTACATCTGGCCCTTTCTTAGTTCCGAGCTGCCAGCCTAAGGGTTTAGGGAAGGCAGTGGGGAAGAAAGTTCAGCATGAGGCTTTAGAGGCCCCAAACAAGAAGGAGCCCAGAATTTTCAAAACCAGATAGATATGTGACACATAGCTGTCTTCGCTGCATGCCAAGGGAAAACACACTAAGGTGGCTTTCTCTTGTTACTTTGTTTTCACAGAAGCCTAGCCAACATGCAAGTAGAATGGATTCTATGTGTCCCATATCACAGACTCAATATTTTTCAGACAGTCTAAACCTTGTAACCTGAAAGTTCAACATGATAATAAAAAAATCACATTGATGACTTTTATAGATGTTAATAAATTGATCCTAAAATTTCTAAAGAAATGCACAGGACATTGACTAGACACATTAGGAAAAAAAAACAGAGTAGGAAGACTCTTGAATTTTAAGACGAACAAATTAAAGCATCTAAGAATTGGAGAAAAACATTATTATTCATAGGAAAATTGAAAATAATATACAAATTAACAGAATTAATGCTCATTCTATTGAGTATCCACTTTCGAATAATCTTCAGAATTACCTACTGAAAAATAATATGTGCCTAATGTACTATCAGTTTTAGAAATCATTTTTAGAAATACAGACTAGGAAACTCTTACATGCTACTACTAGGAGAAATTTATAACCGTATAAATAGGATTGTGTTCATGTTAGGAACAAATAGAGAAATAAGGAAACCAATGCAAATACTTCTCAGTAATAGATGAGATACATAAGTCATAATCATCACATGAAGAAACATTATGCAACAGTGAACTAAGTACTTAATCTCTGTCTACAGATTCCACTTCTGATCCTATATAATGTCTTCTGAGTGCTGGCAATGAATCACAGGTTGGACCAGGATAGAAGAGGAAGTAGATCAACAGAACCCCAAATCTTGGTCCAACTCAGGAAGCAAACTCTAAGGATAACCTAACAGACAACGGCCTGCACATTTTTATTTCCCTGGGTCATCAATGTCTCCAGTCTCTGGAGTTTGAATGGGTCACTATAAAATGACTCCAAAAGAAGCTTTTACATTCAATTTTGTGTATCAAATGCATCAAGTGTAGAGTTAGATTAAATCTCTTCTTAGTTCCCTGAGTCTTTTGATCAAAATAGAAAGGCTTCTTTTCTTCTTTCATTGTGATACATAATAGCATATGTCTTATCCTAGGATTGTCACCAATTTCTCAATAATAATTTTGCTCTCCATTCAACCCACATAAAAGCTCACTGTTTCAGCCTTTGTAAGCACTATTTCGACTGAGGGTAACAAGCTTCCTGAAGAGCTACAATGTGTTCGTGTCTTCTAGTTAGAGTTGACATCCTTATTCAACAGCACAGTTCCCCTATTTAAAACATTATGAATCTCCTTGATTTCTCCTTGTCTTTTTCTCCCACGAAAGTTGGAGTTCATCATCAAAACCATTTCAGAGACACTTCAGTTTTCAATCATCCAGATTTGAACTACTCTTTTGTTCTCACACACACAGCCTCAAACAAAATGGCTTCTGAGAATACAAAGCACATCAGGGGCCATCTGTAAGTGACATCCCACTGACTTATAAACCAGTGTGTGTCCATCAGCTTGTAGATGGCCACGTTCTTGTTGCATTTTCACATTGGGGAAGAAACAGACAAAACTCTAAATCCTGATGTTTCCTCTTTTAAGGACATTAATCTGGGCTGCTGAGATGGCTCAGCAGGTAAAAGGGCTTGCTGCCAGACCCAAAGACCTGAGTCCAATCCCCAGAATTCACACAGTGAAAAGACAGCACCATCGTCCCTGATGTCCACACACACTCCATGATGCCCACATACACATAAACACATACAGATACAAACAAACAAACCAATAAATAAGTAAATATAATTTTAAGATGGGAAGAGCTAGAGAAACAGTTTATCTGTGAAGAACTGCTCTTGTAAATAGCATAAATTCAGCTCCCAGCACCCACATCAGGTGGCTCACAGTTAACTGTAACTCCAGCCCCAGAGTATCTGAAACTGATACACACACACACACACACACACACACACACACACACACTTTAAAAGTTAATCTTACAAAAAGCAAATGAAGATACTAATCCCACAGGATCATGGTTCCACGCTTACAATATTATTTGACCTTAATTACTTCCTGAAATGGAAACTTCTGGTTTCTTTGGAAAGTCAGCTATGTCAAGTAATGTTTTGCTGTGGCACACAGGTGAAAGAATGTTTTGCTAAAGCAGGCACTGAAAAGAATGTTTTGCTGAAACAGAGGCAGTGAAAGTGTTTTGCTAAAGCGTCAGACATGTGAAAGAATGTTTTCCTGAAGCCGACACAGGTAAAAGAATGTTTTGCTATATGGAACATGTAAAAGGAGATGTGATGTTTAAAAGGAATATAAATATGACCCACAGACAGTGGGAGCTCAAGCATTTTGCTCCACCTCACTAGTCTTCACTGAGACGCACATATACTGGGTTTCCTTCCATTGCATTGCTGAGCTTTGCTTGTGGTGACTTCATAGAGAGAAACTCACCAAAGAACTTCTCCTGAGATTCCTGCAGCTTCTCACCACTTCCTCCAACTCTGGCTGGTTGCAGATTCTTCTGGACTGAACTGCCCTTGTGTGGTGCCTGCCTAGTGGACTGGACTACAGCTGCTGATTCATGTTTGGTGTTTGCTAGTAGATTGAACTGAGAACAAAGATTAGAATTCCCCTCAAACAACTATTTCTAAACAGGTCCACTATCCTCATGTCCTAATAACTTTTCTTGTCCACTACCTCTAGTGGGTGGTGGGCTAGAGGTGAGGTTGAACCCTAACTAAACTAAGTTGAGGAAAAATGTATGCCTATAACTTCCTTATTCCTAGTATAGCCATACTGGGAGTTAGTGTTTCAGTGAGGCAACTAGGGCTACAGACTCAGCCCATTGGCCCAGAACACAGTGTAACATGAAGTATATGTGGTTAAGGGACAGGTTAACTTTTGTTGCCTCTGTGTTACCTAGATTCCAAATGCAAAGAATCTAAGGATCAGACCAGCCTTCAAAATCATGACAAAGATGGATCTGTTAAAGTTGGGAGAGATAACCTATTTTCTTCACCAGTTTGTTAATCTAAGAACACTAGTTGCACTTTTTAAATATTTAGATACATGGCATGTACACATTGTTGGACTTGTGTTTCAGTCCCTACAAATGTTAGCAGTCTCCATCTTTCTTCACTGCAATCACTGAGGAACAATTTGCTTCCATCCAGGAATAGTCTTTAACTTCAAGAAAGCAGTTGCCATCCCATAGTCAAAAACTCTGACCCAGAATTGTTCCTGTCTGAAAGAAGTACAGGAACAAAAATGGAAGAGAGCCTGAGGAAAAGGAGGTCCAGTGACAGGCCCAAATTGGGAACCATCTCAAGGGGAGACCTCGAGGCCTGACACTATTACTGATGCTATGGTATGCTTACAAACAGGGTTCTATCATGACTGTCCTCTGAAAGGCCCAACAAACAGCTGGAAGAGTCAGATGCAGATATTTACACCCAACCAATGGACAGAAGCCAGGGAGCCCTGTGATTGAATTAGGGAAAAGCTGGAAGAAGCTGAGGAGGAGGGTGACCCTGTAGGAGGACCAGCAGTCTCAACTAACCTGGACTACAAAGATCTCTCAGACACTGGGCCATCAACCAGGCAGCATACACGAGGTAATATGTGGCTCCCAACACACATACACCAGAGGACTGCTAGATCTGGACTCAGTCAGAGAAGATGCACCTAACCTCCAGAGACTTGAGGCACCAAGGAGTGGGGAGGCCTGGTGGCATGGGGTTGGGGGATGGGAACATCCTCTTGGAGATGGGTGGGGAGGAGGTGTTGGATGTGGAATAGTCAGAGGGTGGACAGGGATGGGGATAAAGTCTGGACTGTAAAAAAAGATTAAAGAATGAATTTTTAAAAAGAAAAAATTAAGTGCCTTAAAATATATGTTTACTATGTGTGACTATGCTTACAATTGGTTAGATATAGAACATCCATTGCCCTTTGTTCTCAAGTTAGATATCTGCCAACATTCCAATTGAATCTTAGTTTCCCTCTATGTTGCAACATATATAAGCTATGTGAAAAGACATCTTAGAAAAGTCTCATATCTTCCATCCATTCTCTTCCCTTCAACTTCACATTCCTGAGAGGCAAACATTTTAATAAATTTTTAAAATTATTTTTCCAGCATGTCTCTCTGCAACTAGAAGCCAAATGTCTACATATATCCTCATCCCTTACTCTTTTGCTGCACAAGGCATCAATACTACATCTTGTGTCTTATGACAACAAACAGTCTGAGTCCACTCTAAATTGGTATCTTTCTCATCCCATTCTCATTACACATAAAACTCCATTATATACAGGCAGGTGAGATGGCTCATTGGGCAAGGCACTTCCTTGTAAGCCTGAAAACCCAAATTTGATCCCTGGGAGGCACATAAAGGTAGAGTAAGAGAATATGTTCCATGAAGCTGTCTTCTGACATCCCTATGCACACAGTGGCAAACACAGATCCTCCCCCTACACACCTAATACTACATGTTTAATTCCATGCTATAAACAGGCCACAGATTATTTTAACCGATCTTTGTGTCATATGTATTTTTACCCATCTCGATCTTTTGCTATTTTAAGCCTCACTACCACCAAAAATCTTGTCCCTCTATCTCTTCATGACTATGCAGGAATATCTTTTCCACAGATTTCTAGAAGAGGAATTCAAAGAATGAATATGTCTGTGATTTCAATGGAGGTTATGAAACTCCTCCAAGACATACATGAAGAATATCCAAGTTAGATATCTGCCAGCATTCCAATTGAATCTTAGATTCATACAACATATATAAGCCATACAAAAGTTTGAGAAGGTAGAGTATGGTGATATATATCTATAATTCTCCTCACTTGGGAATCATAGAAGCAGGAGAATTGCCATGACTTCAAGCCAAGCCTCAGCCACATACTGTGATCAAAGCCAGCCTAAGCTACAAAGCAAGACTCTGTCACAAAGGAAGAAGAAAGAAAGAAAGAAAGAAAGAAAGAAAGAAAGAAAGAAAGAAAGAAAGAAAGGAAGGAAGGAAGGAAGGAAGGAAGGGAAGGGGAGGGGAGGGAGGGAGGCAAGGAGGGAGAGAGAGAGAGAGAAAGAGGAAAGAAAGAAGGAAAGAAAGACAGAGATGGGATTGGAAAGATGGCCCAGCCATTAATAGTAGCTGACCAATAGTGTTGTATACTTAATGACCTTTATCAATTATTTATTAATAGTTCTTAATTCTGTAATAGATTTTTTATGAATAAACATTTCATGCAATCACAAACATATTTTTCTTCACAAATAAGTTAAAAGAAAAAGAAAAAAAGAGAGAGAACCTGCTGCTCTTGCAGAGGACCTATGTTCAATTCCAAGCAACTACTAGGCAGATCACAAATACCAGAAACTCCAGGAATGGACTCTAATACTTTCTTCTGGCCTCTGTAGGCACCTATGTGCACATGGTCCACATACAAAAAAGCAGGCACACACATGCATTCATTAATTACAAATACAAAAATATTTTTAAAGAACAATAGCAAAAAAGGGATTGGAGATTTATAATATTATCTATTGTGCAATCTAATATTAATATGTAATCTAATCTCTCTAAGTAGCTTCTAGATTTGGAGACTTAGAGAAGCATTCATTACTCAAATCTTATAAAGGACATCACCCATGATGATTGGGTGATTCTATTGATTCCTTTTAACTTTTTAAAATTTTGATTGATATGAAGGAATTTTTGGTGTATGGAAATTTTTTTTTGTCATGGATGTCTACTTTTACTTAGGTCCTATATTTTAGTGAAAGACTTGGCAGCCCTGAGCATCTTCCCACTCCTATTCATTACCTACAATTAGCTCTGCCCATTCATTAGTCCAAATTATCCCACATGAATATTCATTTACCACACACTTATCTCCATCCTTTCCCCAAGACAGCTCAGGTGTATCAGCTCTTCCAGATAAAGCTGTTATAAATACACACAGGCAAAATGCTAATACACATAAAATAATTATGGATCAACAAAATGAGTTTATTTTGTTTAGAAGTCTATGTGTTTAAAATCTTTTTTGAAGTATTTTGAGATGGATAGACAGCTCAGTAGGTAAGAGTAAATATATGGTCATACATACCTATGACCCTGCTGTTGGGGCAGAGACAGGCAGATAACAGGAGCTCCCCTGACTAGCCAGCCTAGCCGAAGTGCCATGTGTCAGGTTCAGTGAGAAACCTTGTCTCAATAAATAAAGTAGAGAGCAATAAAGGAAGCTACCAATGCCTCCCTCTGGCCTCCATATGTGTATACATGTGCACACATCTGCTCACAAATGTGCACATATACCATATGCATACCCTACTCATACCTGCAGAGAAATATATACATTTTAAAAATAAAATTTATTGCTAAAAACTCAAGCAGATGCTTATATCTGAAACATAAAAATGTAAACTGGAACCAGTACTTTATATTTTGACCTTAATCAACAAAACTAGAACTGAGAATCTTCAGTGGATGGAATGAAAATGACCCCCATAGGCTCATAGGGACAGCACTATAAGGAGATATGTGGCCTTGTTGGAGTAGGTGTGGTACTTTTGGAGGAAATGTGTCAATGGGGTGGGCTTTGAGGTCTTAAGTGCACAAGCAAGGCCTACTGTAACATTCTGTTCCTGCTGCCTGCCAATCCAGGTGTGGAACTCTCAGCTCCTTCTCTAGCAACATGTCTGCCTGAATACCACCATGCTTCCTTCCATGACAATAATGGAACTGACCTCTGAAATTATAAGCCAGCCCCAATTAAATGTTTTCCTTTATAAGAGTTACCAATGTCATGGAGTGTCTTCACAGCAATAGAAACCCTAACAAAATCTTGTCTCCCTGGTCCCTCTGATCAGCTTGCAGACTGCAGAGGGTGAGCAGTGGACCGCAGAACCCACAGAGCTTCTGGGATAGGCAGAAGCCACACAGCTTCTGGGACAGACCACCATTTCTGGCTGCAAAAATCTGGGCACCTTCGCCGGCAGAGGAGAGGTGGCCGCCCAGGAGGGCTGCGACCCCTAAAGCAGGCTGTGCAGGTGAGCTTGCAGACTGTGGAGGCAACCCATTTTCTGGAACAGGCCTTCATCTTCAACCAGGAGGCAAGTCTGAACACCAGACCTCTGTGCGTCTTCCCTGCAAGAGCAGAGCTTGCCTGAAGAGAGTACTCTGACCACTGAGACTCAGGAGAGAGCTGGACTCCCAGGACAGCTGACAGAGGCTAACAGAATCACAGAAGGAACAGGCTCCAGCCAGAGACAACTATAATAACAAACTCCACGGAATACTAAATGGGGAAAGGCAAATGTAAGAATCTTACCAACAGAAACCAAGACCACTTACCATCATCAGAACCCAGCACTCACACCTCAGCCAGTCCTGGATATCCCAACACACCTAAAAAGCAAGATTCGAATTCAAAATCATATTTCATGATGCTGGTAGAGGACCTGAAGAAGGACTTCAATAACTCACTTGAAGAAATACAAGAGAACAGCATTAAAGAGGTAGAAGTCCTTAAAGAATCAAAGGAAAACACTGCTAAACAGGAGATGGAATTGAAGAAAATTATACAAGACCTAAAAGGGGACCTAGAAACAATAAAGAAAACCCAAAGTGAGATAACTCTGGAGATAGAAACCCTAGGAAAGAAATTGGGAACCATAGATGCAAGAATCAGCAACAGAATACAAGAGATGGAAGAGAGAATCACAGGTGCAGAAGATTCCATAGAAAACATGGGCACAACAATCAAAGAAAATGCAAAATGCAAAAAGATTCTAACTCAAAACATCCAGGAAATCCAGGACACACTGAGAAGATCAAACCTATGGATAATAGGGATAGATGAGAATGAAGATTATCAATTTAAAGGGCCAGCAAATATCTTCAACAAAATTATAGAAGAAAACTACCCAAACCTAAAGAGAGAGATGCCATGAACATACAAGAAGCCTACAGAACTCCAAATAGACTGGACCAGAAAAGAAATTCGTCCCGACACATAAAAATCAGAGCAACAAATGCACTAAATAAAGACAGAATATTAAAAGCAGTAAGGGAAAAAGATCAAGTAACATATGGAAACAGGCCTATTAGAATTACAACAGACTTCACACCGGAGATTATGAAAGACAGAAGATCCTGGACAGATGTTATACAGACCCTAAGAGAACACAAATGCCAGCACAGGCTGCAATATCCAGCGAAACACTCAATTACCATAGATGGAGAAACCAAAATATCCGATGACAAAACCAAGTTCACACAATACCTTTCCAGGAATCCAGCCCTTCAAAGCCTAATTATGAGAAAACACCAACACAAGGACAGAAACTACACCCTAGAAAAAGCAAGAAAGTAATCCTTTAACAAACCTAAAAGAAAACAGCCACAAGAACAGAATCCCAACTTTAACAACAAAAATAACAGGAAGCAACAAATACTTATCTTTAATTTCTCTTAACATCTATGGACTCAATTCCCCAATAAAAACACATAGACTGGCTACACAAACAGGACCCAACATTTTGAGGCTTACAGGAAACCCATCTCAGGGAAAAAGACAGAAACTACCTCAGAGTGGAAGACTAGAAAACAATTTTCCAAGCAAATGGTCCAAAGTAACAAGCTGGAGTAGCCTTTCTAATATCGAATAAAATTGACTTTCAACACAGAGTTATCAAAAAAGACAAGGAGGGGCACTTCATAATCATCAAAGGTAAAATCAACCAAGATGAACTCTCAATTCTGAATAACTATGCTCCAAAAACAAGGGCAGGCACATTCATTAAAGAAACTATAGTAAAGCTCAAAGCACACATTTCACCTCACACAATAATAGTGGGAGAATTTAACACCCCACTCTCACCATTGGAGAGATCCTGGAAACAGAAACTAAACAGTGACACATGGACATTAACAGAAATTATGAAACAAATAGATTTAATAGATATCTACAGAACATTTAATCCTAAAACAAAAGGATATAAGGATATACCTTCTACTCAGCACCACATGGTACCTCTTCCAAAATTGATCATATATAATTGGTCACAAAATAGGCCTCAACAGATACAGAAATATTGAAATTATCCCATGCATCCTATCAGATCACCTCACCATGGACTAAGGCTGATCTTCAATAACAGAAATAATAATAGAAAGCCAGCATTCACATAGAAACTGAACAACACTCTACTTAATGATACCTTGGTCAAGGATGAAATAAAGAAAGAAATTAAAGACTTTTTAGAGTTTAATGAAAATGAAACCACAACATATCCAAACTTATGGGACACAATGAAAGCATTCCTAAGAGGAAAACTGATAGCCCTGAGTGCTTCCAAAAAGAAACCAGAGAGAGCATACACTAGCAGCCTGACAGCACACCTAGAAGCTCTAGAACTAAAGGAAGGAAATTCGCCCAAGAGGAGTAGATGGCAGGAAATAATCAAACTCAGGGCTGAAATCAACCAAGTGGAAACAAAAAGAACTATTCAAAAAAATCAACCAAACCAGGAGCTGGTTCTTTGAGAAAATCAACAAGATAGATAACCCTTAGCCAGACTACCTAGAGGGTACAAGGACAGTATTCTAATTAACAAAATCAGAAATGAAAAAGGAGCCATAACAACAGAACCTGAGGAAATCCAAAATATCATCAGATCCTACTACAAAAGGCTATTCTCAACAAAACTGGAAAACGTGGATGAAATGGACAACTTCCTTGACAGATACCAGGTACAAAAGTTAAATCGGGATCAGATTAACGATCTAATCAGTCCCATTTCCTCTAAAGAAACAGAAGCAGTCATCAATAGTGTTCGAACCAAAAAAAGGCAGGACAAGATGGATTTAGTGCAGAGTTCTATCAGACCTTCAAAGAAGACCTAATTCTTCGCTCTCCTCAAACTGTTCCACAAAAATAGAAACAGAAAGTACTCTCCCCAATTCATTCTATGAAGCTACAATAACTCTGATACCTAAACCTCACAAAGATCCAACAAAGAAAGAGAACTTCGAAACAATTTCTCTCATGAATATTGATGCAAAAATACTCAATAAAATCCTCAAAAACTGAATCCAAGAACACATCAAAACGGTCATCCGTCAGGACCAGGTAGGCTTCATCCAAGGGATGCAGGAATGATTTAATATACTGAAATCCATCAATGTAATTCACAATATAAACAAACTCAAAGACAAAAATCACATGATCATCTCCTTAGTTGCTGAGAAATCATTTGACAAAATCCAACACCCTTTCATGATAAAAGTCTTGGAAAGGTCAGGAATTCAAGGCCCATATCTAAACATAATAAAAGCAAACTACAGCAAACCAGTAGCCAACATCAAACTAAATGGAGAGAAACTCGAAGCAATCCCACTCAAATCAGGGACTAGACAAGGCTGCCCACTTTCTCCCTACCTATTCAATATAGTACTTGAAGTCCTAGCCAGAGCAATTTAACAACAAAAGGAGATAACGGGGATTCAAATTGGAAAGGAAGAAGTCAAAATATCACTATTTGAAGATGATATGATAGTATATATATGTGACCCTAAAAATTAGACCAGAGAACTCCTAAACCTGATAAACAGCTTTAGTGCATTAGATGAATATAAAATTAATTCAAACAAATCAATGGCCTTTCTCACATAACATGTACTCACTGATATGTGGATATTAGCCCAGAAACCTAGACTACCCAAGAAACAATTTACTAAACACATGATACTCAAGAAGAAGGAAGGTCAAAATGTGGACACGTCACCCCTTCCTAGAATTAAGAACAAAGCACACATTGAAAGAGTTAAAGGGAGCATTTGTGCAGCTCAATCCAAAGGATGGANGAAGAGGATGGCCTACTTGGCCATCAGTGGGAAGAGAGGCCCCTTGGTTATGCAGACTTTATATGCCCCAATACAGGGGAACGCAGGGGCCAAGGGGTGGGAGTGGGTGGGTAGGGGAGCAGGGCCGGGAGGGGGGAGGATATAGGGAACTAGCTGGATAACACTTGAAATGTAAATGAAGAAAATATCTAATAAAAGTTGAAAAAAAAAAAAGAAATTAGGGAAACAACACCTTTCACAATAGTCACAAACAATATAAAATACCTTTCTGTGAATCTAACTAAGGAAGTGAAAGATCTGTATGATAAGAACTTCAAGTCTCTGAAGAAAGAAATTGAAGATCTCAGAAGATGGATCAATCTCCCATGCTCATGGATTGGCAAGATTAATATAGTCAAAATGGCTATCCTGCCAAAAGCAATCTACAGATTCAATGCAATCCCATCAAAATACCAACTCAATTCTTCACTGAGCTAGAAAGGGCAATTTGCAAATTCATCTGGAACAATGAAAAATCTAGGATGGCAAAAACTATTCTCAACAATAAAAGAACCTCTGGTGGAATCACCATGCCTGATCTCAAGTTGTACTACAGAGCAATTGTGATAAAAACTGCATGGTACTGGTACAGCAACAGACAGATAGATCAATGGAATAGAATTGAAAACCCAGAAATGTATCCACACACCTATGGTCACTTGATCTTTGACAAAGTAGCCAAAACGATCTAGTGGAAAAAGGACAGCATTTTTAACAAATGGTGCTGGCACATATGGAAGTTATCATGTAAAAGAATGTGAATTGATTCATTCTTATCTCCTTGTATAAAGCTTAAGTCTAAGTGGATCAAAGACCTCCACAATAAACCAGAGACACTCAAATTTATAGAGGAGAAAGTGGGGAAAACCCTCGAAGATATGGGACCAGGGCAAAAATTCCTAAACAGAACAGCAATGGCCTGTACGGTAAGATCAAGAATTGACAAATGGGACCTTATAAAATTGCAAAGCTTCTGTAAGGCAAAAGACACAGTCAGCAAGACAAAAAGGCCACCAACAGATTGGGAAAATATTTTTACCAATCCTAAATCTGATACGGGACTAATATCCAATATATACAAAGAGCTCAAGAAGCTAGACTCCAGAAATTCAAATAACCCCATTAAAAATGGGGTACAGAGCTAAACAAAGAATTCTCAAGTGAGGAGTACTGAATGGCTGAGAAGCACTTGAAAAAATGTTCAACATCCTTAATCATCAGGGAAATGCAAATCAAAACAACCCTGAGATTCCACCTCATACCAGTCAGAATGGCTAAGATCAAAATTTAGGTGACAGCAGATGCTGGAGAGGATGTGGAGAAAGAGGAATACTCCTCCATTGCTGGTAGGATTGCTGGTACAAACACTCTGGAAATTAGTCTGGAGATTCCTCAGAAAATTGAACATAGTACTACCAGAGGATCCAGCAATACCCCAAAGCTCGTGTCTCTAGCTGCATATGTAGCAGAAGATGTCCTAGTCGGCCATCATTGGGACGAGAATCCCCTTGGTCTTACAAACTTTATATGCCTCAGTACAGGGGAATGCCAGGGACAAGAATTGGGAGTGGGCGGGTAGGGGAGCAGGGCGGGGGGAGGGTATAAGGAACTTTCGAGATAGCATTTGAAATGTAAATAAAGAAAATATTTAAAAAAATAGAAAGAAAGAAAGAAAGAAAGAAAGAAAGAAAGAGAGAGAGAGAGAGAGAGAGAAAGAGAGAAAGAGAGAAAGAGAGAAAGAGAGAAAGAGAGAAAGAGAGAAAGAAAGAAAGAAAGAAAGAAAGAAAGAAAGAAAGAAAGAAAGAAAGAAAGCCTAACAAAGACAATATCTCTGATTAGCTTCATTTTACGGTATATATTTAGTAAGGTCCAGAAAAGCTTTTGAACTTGTATACCAGTAAAAATAATTTTTAAGTTCTTTTTAATGTTTTCTCTTTGTTTTTACTTTACATAAGATATATATATATCTTATACACACACACACACACACACACACACACACATATATATATATATACACATATACACATATGCACGTGTGCGTGTGTGTGTGTGTGTGTGTGTGTGTGTGTGTGTGTGTGTGTGTGCTAATGTCCAGGGAGGTCAGGGTCTTGAGATCCTTCAGAGACTGGAATTACAGGCAGTTGTGAATAGCCCAACATTGGGTAGTAGGAACTGAACTCATGTCCTCTGGAAGAGGAGCAAGTACTCTCAACCACTGAGCCATCTCTCCAGCCAGAGAAACACTTTCAAATGCTCTTGTTTGTTTGATGTAATCACACATATTTTGGAGGGAACAACCCCATCACCCATTAAAAGAAAAAAGAATGAATAGCTGTGCATATTCATCCAGTGAAAATTAGTGTCCTGGAGTTAGTCATGTATAAACTTGGACAACTTTTACAATGTAATATTGGTAAAAAAAAAATGCAAGCTGTAAACTATATGAACATGCCCCCAATGAAGTTCCCTAAATAAAACTCAACACAATGGTAGCTAGAACATATTCCCCAATGCAGGAACAACAGGTCACTTAAGGGTGCAAAGAACTTGAAATGCCAATGGCCCATATTGAGATATTCTGTTCATGTTAAATATAGTCAAGGTTTCAGAGAATTGGTATGAGAAAAAAAATGAAAAATGCCTCACTGATCATTTTTCTTTGGACTTCATGGCAAAAGCAATGGATAGTCCCCAGAGCAGCAGTCAGGGAACATCTCTGAAGATGTAGACAGCAAATACTTTAGGTTTTATGGACCATACTGTCTCCACTGAAACTATCCTACTCTATTACTGCAATATATTCTTGGGTACTCTCTCTAGCTCCTACATTGGCGACCCTGTGTTCTGCCCTATAGATGATTGTGTGCATGTACTTCTGTATTTGTCAGGGACTGTCAAAGCCTCACAGGAGACAGCTATAACAGGGTCCTTTCAGCAATATCCTGCTGGCGTATGCAGTAGTGTCTGCATTTGGTGGCTGATTATGTGATGGACCACCCAGGTGGGGAACTCTCTGGATGGTCCATCCTTTCATTTTAGCTCCAAACTTTGTCTCTGTACCTCATTCTATGTATATTTGAATCCCTATTCTAGGGAGGAATGAAGTACCCACGCATTGGTCTTTCTTGATTTTCTTGTGTTTTGGAAATTGTATCTTGGGTATTCTAGGTTTCTGGGCTAATATCCACTTATCAGTGAGTGCATATTAAGTGACTTCTTTTGTGATTGGGTTACCTCACTCAGGTTGATATCCTCGAGATACATCCATTTGCTCAAGAATTTCATAAATTCATTGTTTTTAATAGCTGAGTAGTACTCCATTGTGTAAATGTACCACATTTTCTGTATCCATTCTTCTGTTGAGGGACATCTGGGTTCTTTCCGGCTTCTGGCTATTATAAATAAGGCTGCTATGAACATAGTGGAGCATGTGTCCTTGTTACCAGTTGGAATATCTTCTAGGTATATGCCTAGTAGAGGTATTGCTGGATCTTTCAGTAGTACTATGTCCAGTTTTCTGAGAAACCACCAGACTGATTTCCAGAGTGGTTGTACCAGTTTGCAATCCCACCAGCAATGAAGGAGTGTTCCTCTTTCTCCACATCCTTGCCAGCATCTGCTGTCACCTGAATTTTTGATCTTAGCCATTCTGACTGGTGTGAGGTGGAATCTCAAGGTTGTTTTGATTTACATTTCTCTGATGATTAAGGATTTCGAACATTTTTTCAGGTGCTTCTCAGCCCTTTGGCATTCTTCAATTGAGAATTCTTTGTTTACCTCTGTACCCCATTTTTAATGGGGTTATTTGAATTTCTGGATTTCAGCTTCTTGAGCTCTTTGTAAATATTGGATATTAGCCCCCTATCAGATTTAGGATTGGTAAAAATTCTTTCCCAATCCATTGGTGGCCTTTTTGTCTTATTGACAGTATCTTTTGCTTTACAGAAGCTTTGCAATTTTATGAGGTCCCATTTGTCGATTTGTGATCTTACAGAACAGGCCATTGGTATTCTGTTTAGGAATTTTACCCCTGTGCCCATATCTTCAAGGGTTTCCCCCACTTTCTCCCCTATAAATTTCAGTGTCTCTGGTTTAATGTGGAGGTCATTGATCCACTTAGACTTGCTGCTATTAAATTCTTGCCTTGAGTTCCTGCCTTAACTTTCCTCACTGGATTTGACTTGGAATTATAAGAGAAACAAACCATTTCCTCCATTGTGTTGCTTTTTGTCAGTATATATTATCACAATGACAGACTTAAAACTAGGACATAGAGATGTTACTTGGAGGTATGGGAGCAGCAAGAAGGGAAGATGAAGACAAGAGAGTGTGACAGGGGACTTACGTGAGCAATGGTAAACGTGTGAATGTTATAGTAAAATCTAGTATGTTGTATGCGTAGTATAAATTATTTTCTTTTCTTCTTCTTCTTCTTTTTTTTTTTTGAGACAGGGTTTCTCTGTGTAGCCTTGGCTGTCCTGGAACTCACTCTGTAGACCAGGCTGGTCTCAAACTCAGAAATCCACCTGCCTCTGCCTCCCAAGATCCTAAACACTGACTGAATTTATGGAAATGGGTACTCCACAATAGATATGTACATGTGAACTTACACACACACACACACACACACACACACACACACACACACACACACACACCAAATCTGTATGTAGCTTAACCTTGATTCTGAGATTTATCCAGAAAAAACGTCTGGGAGACACTGGCCAAAATATAAACCCAGATTGAACTACTTCAAAGTATAAGCGGGACTAAAAAGAAAAAACTATGCTTGAGAATTATTCATGTGGGAAGGTAAAAAGCTGAAGGGAATGTGGTAATCCCAATGGGCCAGGGAGCCAGCATCAAACTTAGAAAGCTTTCTTAAAGCAGAACAGAAAAAAAAAACTTTCAGTTTGGACATCTAGTAGAACAAGACTGACATGTGCATGAACTCACAGAGACTGTATGTGGCAACATGCACAAGGCCTGCATAGGTTTACAGTAAACAGGATCCCAGTCCTGAGAGGAGGGAAACATAGACTCAAGCTCCCATCCCTAAGCAAGAAGCTATCTCCAACTGACAACTGCTCACAAAGGAAAAATCAGTTCTCTCTAATGTTCTCAGGCTTTGAGGAAGATAACAGGTCATGTAGCCCTTCCTTTGAAGGGATTAAACCTGTCTTTTTCAACAATCGCAGTTCTCTTAGTGCTTTTCCATGAGCACAAGAACCTCCATGCTCATTAACATGACCTAACGCAAGCACTTGGGAAGTAGAGGCAGGAGAATCAGGAGTTTGAGATCATCTTTGGCTACATACCAAATTGAGGTCACCCTGGGCTACATGAAACTTGTCTCTAAACACAATACGATAGTGGTAGTAATAATAGAGATATAATCTAGAGATAAAGAAGAGTAAAAAGAATAAAAGAAGGAAGCAAATTTTGTAATTTCTTCATCTTGAACCACTTATATATCTCAGGACCCTAGAAAAAAATTGAACATGAGGTAAGATTTATTAAGTCTAAGTAAGTAAGAATTATGATGAGAAAGGTGCTAAAAGCATAAACAGGCCAGAGGGTCCTAATTCTTAAGAGGGCAAAAGAGAACTCCATCTCTATAGATTAATGAGAAATTTATAGAACAAGGTCCTAGAGTAGGTTATTGAAAGAACTATTTATGAAGACTGAAAGACTGAAGTGGTGTTCATGAGAGTCAAGAATTCACTTGGGATGAGTAACATCTGGCCATTTGATTTTCATTACTGGCAGAGACATCTATCTAAGTGGGATATCTAAGAATGTGGTAGCCAGTAAGAAGATGAAAATTAGCAAGTCATTAACAAAGCCTATAAAGATGTCCTTAGGGACAGACTGAATGAGTTAGGTTGATTTTTTTAGTAATTGAACATCCTTACTTCTTAGGATCTAATTGCTAAATCAAGAAAACCTAGGCAAAAGTCCTAGTGACTTCCTAAAAGCTCTATTCTTGTCTATGACTATTCAATATATTGATCACAGATTTAGAAGAGATAATTTGTATTGAGCTGATCAAATATAGATGGAATGGATAAATTAAGTAACTCAGAAAGGTGTCATAATCTATTATAGACTCAAACATGCTTCAAGTAGATTTTCAGTTATTTCATTGCATGGTTGCATTCCTCCTACTGGAAGAGTACAACTTAGTACATGGTACTAAGTCATCAGTGAATGGCTCATAAGTGAAAAAAAAATTGAATGAGTAAATAACTTAAGGATACACAGAGTCAAATAGGGAAAGGTTAATCATAGAAATTGACAGTTAACTGCCAAAATATACCCCTCCCTTCTTGCATAAAAATGGAGCTGTGTTTAGGCATATATGTGTTCAACTCTATTTCCCAGACTCCTTTGCAGTTAGACAAACAAAAATATGCTCGTTTTGATTTACAGAGGAATTCTTCCCTTTAGAATAGGATTTGCCTTGTGGTTAGTTTAATAGAAATTTTCTCTATGCATTTAATATTTTTGACTTGTAAAATAAGCTTGCAGGCAGGACTACACTGAATCACAATCATCAAGAATAATATGAAATAATGAAATGAGTTTAATAAAAGGAACTATTGAGAAAAAATAGGGAAGGCCACAGGGAACTTACAAGGAGTAGCTAGTAGCAACAGGGAAGTAAGTGAAAGGCTGAGCCCAACTAGGAACCAGAGGGCAGGAAATACCACCAATGAATCTGGCATGTCAGCCCTTGTGTCCCAGAGCACAGTAGATGGGCCGAGAGTCCTTGAAAAGAAACAGAAGAAATAGAACTGTAAGATCGATCTGAGTTTTCTACTTTGTGTGTCAACCATCCTCATCATACAGCAAACCACTGCATTTTGTTCAGGTGATCAACACTAAAGAAACCTCAGCATAGGGACAGGAACAATAACCAGCACCCATGTCAGATAGGTCACAGCCACCTATCCATAATTGTCTCTGGCCTCTGAGGGTACATCATATGTACATATTCACACACACACACACACACACACACACACACACACACACACACACACACAAACACACATACACACACACACACACACACACACACACACATGCACGCATGCATGCACATGCATGCATAGTTAAAAATAATAAAAATAAATTCTCTTTAAAAAACTGAAACTTGGGACTGGAGAGATGGCTCAGCGGTTAAGAGCACTGACTGCTCTCCTGAAGGTCCTGAGTTCAATTCCCAGCAAACACATGGTGGCTCACAACCATCTGTAACAAGATCTGGTGCCCTCTTCTGGAGTGTCTGAAGACAGTTACAGTGTACTTACATATAATGAATTAATTAGTTAATTAATTAAAAGTAAAAAACCCTGAAACTTTAGTGCATTCTCTAAAACAAGTAATTTGAAATGGTCTAATGTAGGAGCAATGTTTATATGTGCTGTGTGAAGATGTGTCTCTGCCCTTCCTTGCCTGCCTAATGCATCTTCTTATTGGTTAAAATAAAAAGTCTGTAAATAGAAGGTAGGACATCCAGCAGAAAGAGAGAGGAACTCTGGGAAACAGTGAGGTAGGGTGATTCACCACCGACATCAGGTTGGTGTGCTTCGGCTCTGCCCTGCAGTAAACATTATGTAAACTAAAAGGAAAGCAATTCTTGTTTCAGAAAGAATGCCTACAACAGGAAGACACAAGCCTTACTTTCTAGAAGTCCCCAAAATATCAAAGACAAAAGCTTGAGTATATCAGATTTTAAAAGAGAGAGAGAGAGAGAGAGAGAGAGAGAGAGAGAGAGAGAGAGAGAGAGAGAGAGAGAGAGAGAAATCTGGCTGTATAAATTCAGAGTAACAGGGAAAAAAGAATCAGCTAGAGTAATACTGTCGTGTTTGGACTTTGAATTGGACAAATGTTCCTCCACCATCTTCACGTGTGCAAAAAGAGAAAAACATCCTCTTAGTGATTTTTATTTCAGCATGACTCCTCTCTGTCAGCAGCCTGGTTTGGCGACAGGATATGATTTTTCCAGAAAGGCCTTGGGTACCCTCCCACATCTGATGCTGCAACTGCTCCCACCCACAAAGTAGCATTTCTCCTTCATATCACATTCTTCACTTTGTATGGTAATTATTTAACATGCCTGACTCCCTTGTCAGACAGAAGTTCCTGAGAGGAAGGATCAGGCTTTATTCATCTTTGCATCCTGTACTCCCAGGAGCACCTTCCCCAGAAAACATACCCACTGAGTACTTGTCAAATAAATTAATAATAAAGCAACCTTGCCTTCTGTCTTTTCTCCCTTGGGGGAAAGAATTCTCATTCTAATAACATCACACATTCTGAAGACTGAAGCTAATGGGTATAGAATTCTCAAAGAACAAATATTCTTTAAGGTGAATCTAATAGTTTAAGTTTGAGGAAGTTCAGATTTTTCTATTTTATTTTTTAAGCTTTATTATAAAGAATTTGCAAGTAAGAAGCACCATCCACCAAAATAACGAGACCCAAAGTCTATACATTTCAGTGAACGTCTAGACATTTAGAATGTAGGTAATGGACAGTCATGAAAAAATATATAAGTTAATTGTTTTTTCTAGTTCTAATGCTATTATGGATTTTTCTGTTTGCATAGTAGATAAGTGTGTGTGTTTCTACATATGTGTGTCTGCATGTGTATGCATGTGTTCAATAATGAAACTAAAATCCATTGTAAAGCTGTACAGCTTCATAATGACTATTCTAAAATGTGTTTATCTTATCTTATTTTATTTGAGAAAGGGTCTCATGTATCCTAGACTCACCCCAAATTTATTATATAACCATGGTTGAGTTTGAACTCTTAATCCCCCTTCCTCAATTTCACAAGTACTGGGATTATAGAAATGTGCCACCACAGCCACTCTAGCCTGGGTTTTCTTTTTGACTTTTTGGTTATAATTTTTCACTATTTTGTTTGGTGGTTTTGGTGTTCTGTTGTTGTCACTGTCTTGGTTTACATTTTTACTTGTTTGTTCATTTAGTTGTTTTATTGGGACAAGGTCTCATATAGCCCAAATTAGCCTTGAACTTGGTATGTAGCAGAGGATGACCTCAATATTAAAATCCTCTTGCTTCTATCTCCCAAGTCCTGGGATTATAGAAGTGCTACATCATGCCCTTCTCAGTATCTTTTATTTTTATTTGCATGTGCTGCGCAAGAAACTGTAAGATATGTTCACTTTAATCACCTAGACCTGGAGCCACTATACCTTCTTTTAAAGGCCAGGCAATAACTATTTTAGGTTTTACAGGGCATATGCCAGAATCAGAACAAAATGCAACAGATTCTGTATCTTGTTAAATACAAGTCAAAATTGATAGGTATTCTCCACCAATGCAATGAGCCAATACAAGTCAAATTAAAACATAAAGGCAAGTTGATCTAGGAGAGCTCTCAGGCAAGTGCAGAGGAGGGGCCAGTGAAGTCACTGTGGAGAGGGAGTCAGAGGGGAAGGGGAAAGAGATTGAAAAAGCAGAATATGCACAGAAAGAGAAGAGAGATGTAGAGAGTAGTGGATAGAGAAGAGGAGACCAAAATGTCTGGATTATACAGGAAAGAGTTTTGAGGGGAGAGGAAGCTCAGCCCTTTGCTTGGAAAGTTCAAGGCAGAGGGTGGGGTATTCCAGTCATGCCCTGTAAAAGGTATGGACTGAGGGATGCCGTGAAAACCTGGAAGCCATGTCCACTTTGGTGGACAAATCACCCATTTGTCCCAGATCTGAATCCCAACAAAAATAAACACAGCCAAAATGTCAACAGGTGGAGAACTATTTATTACTTGCAGCAGGCAAGAAGAACAGGGGAGTCATTTTCAAAGCAATGCTCTTCTTTTTTTTTTTCAACTTTTATTAGATATTTTCTTCATTTACATTTCAAGTGTTATCCAGAAAGTTCCCTATATCCTCCCCCCTCCCGGCCCTGCTCCCCTACCCACCCGCTCCCACCCCTTGGCCCCGGCGTTCCCCTGTATTGGGGCATATAAAGTCTGCATAACCAAGGGGCCTCTCTTCCCACTGATGGCCAANGAAAGTACCCAAGGAGCTGAAGGGGTCTTCAACCCTATAGGTGGAAGAATAACCATGAACTAACTAGTACCCCCTGGGCTCGTGTCTCTAGCTGCATATATAGAAGAGGATGGCCTAGTTGGCCATCAGTGGGAAGAGAGGCCCCTTGGTTATGCAGACTTTATATGCCCCAATACAGGGGAACGCCGGGTCCAAGGGGTGGGAGCAGGTGGGTAGGGGAGCAGGGCCGGGAGGGGGGAGGATATAGGGAACTTTCTGGATAACACTTGAAATGTAAATGAAGAAAATATCTAATAAAAGTTGAAAAAAAAAAGAAATTGGGGAAACTATTTCTATTGATTCCAAGTGGTTTGTACATGGTGATGCACTCAGGAGGTAGAATCAGGAGTTCAAGGTCATTTAGTGTTAAACATCAGGTTCAAAGCCTTGAAACCCAGCCTCCAGTAATTTTTTTTAAATATGGCCATTATTGTTGAATAATACTGAATTGGTTATTAATAAACAAGAGATCAGATTTTCCTCCCCCCATTGTAGTTAATCTCACAACAGGTGTTTTTCCAGAATGAGTTAGGATAGATAATACTTAGTGCTACCAACATTGTTTTCTAACAGCATTAACTATGTAAAAGGTTATCCTATGATATACAGAGAAATACTTTTTCAGAAACTTGAGTGGACTTCCTCTTTCTCATGGTTCCAAGCCTATCTCAACAGCAACTCTTATATCTGGGCATATATCAAGTTTTGTTTGAACACAGGACCCTGGACCCTCCCAGCACTGTTTCTGATCAGTGAATCTACAGTCAGGTCCAAGAACTGCCATTTCTTTTTTTAAATTTTTATTAGCATATAGTAAGTACGCATTATATAATAGGCTTCTCACTATGACATTTTCATAAAAAGTATATCAATATTTCAGTTATATTCACCCCAACATTACCCTTTCTTCTTCCCCCTACCACTGATTTACTTCCTCTTCACAACTAGTCCCTCTTCTGCTTTCATGTCTTGTGTGTGTGTGTCTGTGTCTGTGTAACCCAGTAAACTGCATTAGGATTGCTTAAAGGAAAAAATGGTAAGGGGTTATTCACAGGAATATGGGCACCTTACCAGTGGCTATACCACTGCAGAAAATGTTTCTACCACCATTGCCAACTATTAACTTCATAGAAATTTTCAAGGAGAGGAGGGGCCCAATGCACCCCTCCCCAGTATGACAGGATGCTGATAGACTCAGTCTTATAGAGGTCATGATCACAAGTGCTGTGAGTGTGAGCTCAAGAATAGAACATTCATGATGTATCTAGATGCTGAGCCTGGTGTTGCCTTGGTGGGGACAGAGTGACATGGTTTCTGCCCCTGGAACAGGGCCCCACTGTGAGTCTCCACAAGTGTCAGTGACTGCTGTGGGCATAAAGCTTGTTTGTGTTCTGGAACCAGTACTAGCAATGGAGGACTCTTTCCTTCCGAAGGATATCCTCCTTGTTAATATTAATGACCCCATAATAATTTGAAACAGTCTGAGTCCAGGAGTGGCTATGTCTCAGCAAAATGGTAAATGCTAGGGCCTTCAAGACAGTCCTCAAGGCTATAAGGGAAAGAGTTCTAAATATATGAGTTCAAAAATATATAATTTCTCAACTATGCAAAAAATAAGGATGCACTATGTATTATGAGGGGCTTCACAAATCTGAAGAAACAAAAGCAGGTGTGCTATACTTGTCAGAAAAGCACGGGGAAGGAGAAAAAGAGGTTTAGGGAGTGGTGATGGCAGCCCCACTCAGCTAAGTGCTGTGTGTTTGTGCTCACAAAGGCAGATGGATTCCTGAGTTCAGGGTCAGTCTAGGACAGAGCAAGGTTATGCCCAGGCATGGTGGAAATGATAATTTTCGGGCAGAGTCCCACCCAAATAGCTTATTTATGTTTAACAAAGGCAGACAGATCTCTGAATTCTTTTGCAATGTTAAGAAAAAATGTATGCGTTTAGTCTCCTAAGAATCAAAGGACTAGGGTCACTAGATCCTGATCCATAAGATAATGAAAAGAAAACTCGAAGTAAATGATTGGATTGATATGTAAATAAATAAATAAATAAACAAACTGTGCTTTCCGTCTGCACGAGATGAGCTAGCAGAAAATGATTGCAGCTCTTTAGATTTTTTTCTAGAGAGTCCCGAGCTGTCTGGAGATCTCTGGAGATTGAAAACAGCTCTTCAAAAATTTTTCTAACAGGATTTTGACTTGGTCGGAAGATCCAATAATTTTTTTATAGCAGCTATTCTGACCAAAGTCAGAAAACCCATGAGCTATCCAGATCTAGCTTTTCAAATTTTTACAAGCACAGAGAGCTGTCTCAACCAGAGTTTTTTTTTCCAATTTTTTATTAGATATTTTCTTAATTTACATTTCAAATGCTATTCTGAAAGTCCCCTCCCCCTCCCCCTCCCTGCTCCCCTGTCCACTCACTCCCACTTCTTGGCCCTGGCGTTCCCCTGTATTGGGGCATATAAAGATTGCAGTACCAAGGGGCCTCTCTTCCCAATGATGACCGACTAGGCCATCTTCTGCTACATATGGAGCTAGAGACATGAGTTCTGGGGGTTCTGGTTAGTTCATATTGTTGACCCTCTTCTAGGGTTGCAGACCCCTTCAGCTCCTGGGGTTCTATCTCTAGCTTCTCCATTGTGGGCCCTGTGTTCCCTCTTATAGATGATTATGAGCATCCACTTCTGTACAAGACAGCTATATCAGGGTCCCTTAAGTAGGCACTAGCTGTCCTATGCCATAGTGTCTGAGTTTAATGACTGATTATCAGAGGGTTTTTAGAATAGCAAAAAAGTTGTCTAGAGCAGAGTACACACACACACACACACACAGAGAGAGAGAGAGAGAGAGAGAGAGAGAGAGGTTGAGAGAGAGAGAGAGAGAGAGAGAGAGAGAGAGAGAGAGAGCGTAGTCTGGAAAGCCATCTCTGCAGAACCTAGGCCACCAGCTTGGACCCACAATTTGATTTTGAGTTGTTTGGTTTTGCCACTCCCAGACACCCCTTGTTTCAGAACCCTCTCCAAGCCAAGGTTGGTCCTTGGCACCTGGAAGATGGCAATTCACAGACCTCCTCCTCGCCCTCCAGGTTTCATATTTTTCTCCCTCCTCTTCAGTGTTGTTCCCTGAGCCTCGGAGTGGGTGAGATAGACGTTCCGCTCAAGGGTGAGCATTCAACGGCCAGTTATTCACATAAAAGAAGCTGCAGTTCTAACCAATTCTCTGATGATACTGATGATGTTGGTCTGGGGACCTCACTTTTAAGAACCACCCACCTAATGGAAAATGAAAAGAATGCCTTACTTGAAAGCAAGGCTGAATTTAGTATGAGCCATCCATAACTGATAAATTCTTAGATCAATGTAGCCCGCCTTGCTCCTTTTTAGACAGGCTTTCATTATGTAGCCAGGCTTGGAACGAGTGCTATCCACCTGTCTCTGCTTCCCAAGTGCTAAGATCACAAGGCATGGCCACTACTCCTTGTGATAGAAACTTTTTATATAATTGTTTTAAGAATAAAAAGTAGTGTTGATACATCAGAATGTTAATTAACTTATTTGGGAGCAAATAAGCCTAAGGAAAAGAAAAAAAAAAAAAAACCACCAGGACTAAGAACAGATCAAGTATTGGAGCCTGTAAGATGGATCAGTGGATAAGTACACTTGCTGCTAAGCCTGACCGCCTGAATTAAATCCCCAAAAGCAGCATGATAGACAGAGAGAATTGACTCCTACATGTTGTCTTTTGACCTCCACATGCACACAGAATAAATGAGAGCGTGATCACACACACACACACACACACACACACACACACACACAAACACAAACACACTAAACAAACAAATAAATGTAATAAAAATGTTTAATCAAATATTAGTTGCTTACTTGGTATTTTTGGCACTGCATTGTATGCAAACACCATCAGGAAGTCTGTTACTTGATAATTTTTTAATTAAAAAACAATACCAAGCATTGTGTTTACTAAAAATACAAACTACCCCTAGAAAGATGTATGTAGCTAGGAATATAGTCCATAAAACAATGGCCTGTGTCCTGGCCATCTGTTTTAGAAACAAACACAGAAATCCCCAATTCCTTACCTTGTGCCCCAGAGTCCCATTACCTACTACTTACAGTTACCGCTCCTACTTCATCCCACCTGATTCCCTGTCATTTGCCCTACACACCTGCTATGCAAGAGGTATCGTTCCTACTCTCACCTGCCAACGGTTCCAGATGTGTTTATTTTATACTTTGCTCCTGTTTTCCCAAAACCCTGCATCATTTTCTAATTGCTGCAATATATAGAGTTTGATAGTGCTCTTCAAAAACAGGCATCCTGCTCTTACAGACATCTCAAAAAGCCCCATTTCTCAGTTTATATTGATTTTCACAAGCCTTGGATGGATAAACCACATTCAGAAAGTTGTTGTCTGGGTTTTCATTGCAACCCAAAAGTGTACATTGAAGATACTATACAAACCAACAACAACAACAACAACCTGGGACTGGTTAAGATGGCTAAGTAAGTAAAGGTTCTTTCTATGAATGCCTTATGACCTAAATTCAATTCCCAGAAACCATGTAAAGGTGGAAGAAAATAACTGACTTTACAATGTGGCCCACTGATTGCCACCAGGGTATCTTGTCATGTGTGCACAAGCACACACATGTAAGACTCCGGGGAGCCTTAGCTTACTGGGGACCCACTGAGTGAACCATGTGGAGCCGGAATCAATGCAAAAAGGAAGAGAAATTTAGTGTTCCAGTGCACTGGGGTCATCCCAGACCTGAAGGAGAGGCAGAGGTCCACAGTGCCCATTCAGTGGGTTTTTATTTGGTTTCTGAGGGCAAACTAGAGCATCAGCAACTAGGCACAATATGATTGTTGGAACAGTGCACCCTTTAAACTGATTGGTCTTTAGGGAATGAGGTGATAAGGACTTCCCTTATCTGAAGATGGGCAATGGTTGGTCCTACAGAATGTGTCCCCACCCTCGTGGGTTCTGCCCTGTTGTCTGAGAAATGTTAATTAGCCTCACCCTTCCAGAGGGGCAAATGTTTAATGACCTTCCCAAAGTTCCTAAGCTGACCTTTTCACACACACACACACACACACACACACCATGCACACATACAAGAAAAATAAATAAAATAATTCTTAAAGAGAAAATAAGATCTAAATGCCAACAAACATTGAGTTGCCTTTTAAAATATCAGCTTCATCAAGTTAATTTATCAGATTTTTCCTAAGGTTCTCCATGGAAAGTGAAAAAGTGAAACATAAAGACATAAAAACTAGGCCTTTAGGCCCAGGCTTGAGAATGTAACCTTTATGACTCAAAGCTCCAATGCATGCTAATCATAAAACAGATATCGACATTCCTACACCCACCTGCTTCCTGGGTTCAGGAAGTGTTCATTCAAAGAAAGTCACCCTGACCCACCCTGACCACTCCTAGAACCTGGTATGCAAATGTGCTATTGTTAGGGGCTCATAGAAACTGTCTTGAGAAATAACCTACACAATTACCAGGTATTCCTTGTGACTCTTGTGACTTTGCACTTCCTCATGACTCTTAACTGGTATTTTTGGTATTTTCCAACAACACCCTCCCCACCCCCTTGAGTTGTGGTGTCTTCCTTTAAATACCCCCTTACCCAACTACTCGGGGGCCCAGGGTCCTCTGCATGGATATGACTGTGGGTCCCAGAGCACTCTTAGAATAAAAATCCTCTTTCTATTTGCATCAAGACCATTTCTTGTGAGTGATTTGGGGTGTCACCTCTCCTGAGTTAGAACGTGGGAGAATCCTCTTGTTGTGGGTCTTTCAAAAGCAAAGGCAAACGTACTAAGGTCAGTCGAATAGAAGCTGTGGATACTCACTCTGCCCCCTTCATAGCATCCAAAGCTGCTAGAACTCTGGGAAATCGATGATAATTTTCAAAGGTTGCACAGCTTCAAGGAAATACGTGTCCACCAAGAGAGAGAGACACAGAGACAGAGACAGACAGGGCTAGAGAACACATGTAAAAGTGGAGAGGGATATGGGAATATGGTTGGGGATGTCTGAAGGGATTTGGGAGACATGATTAAGATATATTGCACATATGTATGGAATTATCAAAGAATAAATAATAGATGGGTGGAGGGAGATGATGAGCCAAAAATGTGGTCAGCCAATAACTCTGAGCACCACAGTTAGAACATGGGAGGAATGAAGGAAACCGTGCTCTGTGTATGTGCTACGTCTTCTGATTTTCAAAACCTGGGCTCAGGAAAGCTGACATAAGAAATAGAATAACAATCCAGGGAATCTCAATTTCCTGGAAGTTGTTACTAATGCAGTTTTCTATTCCAAGAAAGCCCTAAGTTTTTTGTTCCCTTCCTATATTTCCAGTATTATTGCTAGCACATGATGGAGTACATTTCAGAGACTGGCTTGTTCATCTCTGTTCCAACTCCACCCTGTACCTTCCTATATTACAGAGAAAGCAACAAACTGTTTTCTAGACTCCTTCACTGCTAGGGTTATGGATGAGATCCACATTCTATGTAATAGACACACTCATCTAATACTTAGATTTGGAGCCATGTTATGTAGAAAGAGAGGCCAGGTATAAAAGGAAAAAATCCATTTTATGAGTGCAAATTCTAGCTGAGATGGCAGAATTACAGTGTCAGTAGTGGAAGCTGTGGCTTCCCAGCCTAGTAGAGGTGGTTTTTCTGTTACAGCAAAGGTAATGTGCTGGCTCCAAGTTGCAAGACCCAAACTCAATGCTCAAAAACTAACCGTACTTCTATATGCTAGCAAAGAACAGATCAAAAGGGGAAGAAGTTGGAGGAAGACACATTTGTAATAGGATCAAAAAGAATGCCTATGGGCAAACTTGAGGAAGCAAAATACTGTATACTAGAATTGAAAAAAAAAACCACTGCTAGAAGAAATCAAAGAAGCTATAGGTCAGTAGGAAGATATCCCATGTCCATCTGTTATAACAGTGTTGCTGAAATTTGGGCTTAGTCAATAACATTTACCTTGCAAGACTAAGGATATGAGTTTGATACCCAGAACCAATGTTAAAAGTAATGTCTGGCATGATGACCTTGTAATCTGTACATCAGAGAATCAGAGACAAGTAGGCTAATATGGTAGCCCTCCTCAGCCTAATCTTCTAGACAAGCTCCAGGCCAGTGGTGGACCTTGGCTCAAAAAACATGGTGGATACCATAACACAAATGATATGAAAAGTTGATCTCTGCTCTCCACACACATGTACACATACATGCATATGTATCATCATAGAAATATACACATCTACCCACATAGACAAAAACTGTTTAAATGCCCATACTACCTAGTACAATTACAAGTTTAATGCAATGCCATCAAAATCCAATGGTATTTGTATAGAAATTGGGGGGGGGGGGGAAGAGAGGTGAGTTCTTTGACCTACAAGAGGCCACACACTTAAAGAAAACTGACTTTTTTATATTAAGTATTTTAAAGTTAATGTAGATAAACTATCAAACTTCCAGAAGGTAAATAAGCATTAAAAGCTTCATGACATTAGGATGAATAATCATTTTTTGGGTAGGACAGCAAACGTGTAGACATCAAAAACAAAGACAAAGGGACTAGATGAACCATAAAGCATTGAGACACTGAAATGGCAACCTATGGTATGGGGGAGATATTTGCAAATGATAGAAGGCATATGAGGGTCATATCTGGTACCAATTATATTAACCTTCAATATATAAAGTACTCCTACAACTCAATAATAAAAAACTTAAGGTTGGTCAAGGATCTAAGTATACATTTCTCTAAAGAAAATACACAAATGGCCAAAAGCATATGAAAAGATCTTCAATGTCACTATCTATTGGGAAACAAACAAAGCAAAGTCACAATGAGATATCATTTCACACTCATTAAACATAGGACAAAATTGTCTCTGAAACAAAGGCCTGATATCCTAGTTTGCTGTTGCTGTGGGAGGAAAAAAAAGATGAAAAGGTTTATTTCTGCTTACAGATTAATGGTCTTTATGGAAAGGAATTAAGGATAAGAACTCAAGGTAGGAACTGAAGGAGCAGCTGTGGGAGAATGCGGCTTACTGGCTTGATCCTCTGGCTTGCTTAGCTAACTTCCTTATACAGAACAGGCCTACCTGCCCCAAAATGGTACTGCTGATGGTGAGTTGGACCCTCCTTCATCAATTGTTACTCAATAAAGGTACCCACAGACATGATGACAGACAAATCTGGTGGAGGCAATTCTTCTGTTGAGGTTCTCCCCAGGTGTGTCAATGGGCAACCAAGACTAGCTTTTATACCTGACAACTTTAGTTAGATCCTCGGAACCCACTGTGGAAGAAGAGATCTGACCTAAAAGTTGTCCCCTGACCTACAAATACACATACACACACACACACACACACACACACACACACACACACACACACACACAGGGTTTGTTAGAATGGTTGTATAGAGTTTCCATCATAAAGGTGAAAATGTTCTTGTGGTCTGCTTTACTACAACAGGAATATAGTTAACTATATACTGTACAGTACTCTGAATCTTTTAAGAGAGTCAACTTTGGTTGCATCATGGGAGTCAACTTATGATTTTTACCATGATAAAAAGTTCATATCAAACAATAGTGAGATACAGTTAACAGTAGCTCTAAGGAATATACAGGTCTGGGGAGGCAGCCCAGTGATGGAGCATTTGCCTAGTATCCCCAAGACACTGGTCTTGATCCCCAAAAGTGGGGAGAAAAGATACAAATAAGTGTTCTCATAATAATCATGTATATTTAACATTGTAGGCCTGGAAATATGGTTTGATCATTAAGAGCACAAACTTCTTTTCCAGAGGACCCAAGTTGAGTTCTCTATTCCCCAGCCAAGCTCTAACACCGGGGATGTATGCCCTCTTCGGGGCCCCAGAGGGCATCTGCATGCACAGGCACAAACTCATACACAGATACATTAGAAATAAAAATAAATCTTTAAAAATATTTAACATGTTTTAGTTCTAACCATTGCAATAAGGTATAAATTAGAAATCAACATAAAAGTATCATTACAAGCTGGGAACATTTCATGCATAGCAAATGATATAAAGTCCATGAAAAAAAATCTTTAAACTGGTTTTTAAGTTCAGTAAAGTAGCTGCATACAAGCTAAATATATAGAAAACACTAATTTTCCTCTAAAAGTAACCACACAGGATAGATACTTAAAAAACAGATTACACTGCCAGGAATAACAAAGATATAAAATACCCATTTAATAAACACAGTGAACCTCAGTGGTAAGCCCTTGCTTCTTCAAAACATACCATGTTCCTGGCATCAAATAGAGCAGTAGATGGGGGCTGGTCTAACACTGAGGAAGGTTAACATTCTGCTTCCTTGCCTGTATGCCATGTACCCTCATGTTTTAAAGATGTTTTAAAGTGTTGACAAACTGTAGTTATCTTTTCCCAAGTATGTTGCTGAATGGAGACTCAAGCTACATAAAGGAGAATATGAAGGAAAAACAAGAAATCCAGGGTATTGATGAAAGGATCTTTCCCCCACCCTACCCCCAAAAAAGAAATAAAAAATAAACATCCTTGGAGTATCTGGCCCATCCAAAGATGTTTCAGACATTGTCAAGGGATATTTGATCATAGGTCGCCATTTTAAATTTAGCAAAAATCCTGGCTAAGGAACTTTCTCCCTCTTGCTTGTTCCAATTTCATAGGTGTTTCAAAGGGAGTCTCTAGTGGAAGACTACTCAAGCCCAAAGTGGCCTCCTAAATGACTTTCTCTCTGTTGCTGTGCAGCCCATTCATCCCATCACTACAGAGCCCACCAAAAAGCAATCTGATTTAAAAAAGCATTTATTTCCTGAAAAGAAAGGGTGTCTCTTTATCGCTGAGCTACACTCTGGGAAAGAGATAGAACAAAAGAAGGTTTGCTTAAGTGCAGAACAAAGCCTGCATGGTCCTCCTCCACCTCCTCTTTCCCAAATCCACAATACTACCCTCTAAGTAAGCTCAGTTGAGCAGTTGTCCTTCAAGACAAGAAAAGGAGATGTTGCTCAAAAACAAAGTCCGTTCACCAAGAAGCTGTTGGCATCCCAACACAGTAGTAGAACAAACTCATATGTACACAAGTACATTTCACGTGAAGATTTGCCTAAATGGAACCTAGAATCTGCTGTAAAATGAGGACTTGCAAAAGCAAAACAGTTCTTCCTTAGGTGGCTAAGTCTCTGAGCTGCTCGTTTTGCATGTCCTTAGAATGGAAAAAGCTCATAAATACAGAGTTCTCTGTAGCTGATTTCTAAACACCACATAGCACTGTGTTTACTTTTATAAAAGAATGAAATGAGGTGGTGGAGACACAGGAATCAACACAGAGTTCAAGGTTATCCTCGCTGATGTAGTGAGTTCAAGGCTAGCCTCAACTATGTGAGACCTTCTTACAAAAATTTTTTTCAAGCTGAAAAAAAATGTAACAAATAAAGTTTCTGTTAACATATATTTCTTTTTTATTATAAAGAACTTTTATCATACTGGGTCACATACAACCATTTTCATACCAGTAAATAATGTGCTTTGAATGTGTTCTCCCATCTACAGATATTTCTAAGAGATAAATGCTTTTTTAAATCAGATTGCTTTTTGGACTATAAGAAAAGTATAAATTCTGGCAGAGACACTGAAGCAATTTGCCTGGCTCGCAGAGAGAGAGAAAGATTTGATAAATTTTGACACAGAAAAGTAATAAATAAAATTATATTTAAAAGTCAGTTTTTATATATACACATGGAAATTATCCTGCTTGAGCTTGAGGTACATTTTTTCAAAGCAATGATATTAAACTGTCATGGTATTAAGATGGAAAAGAATCCCTGTATTCACCTAGGCAAGATGGACAATCAAATAAGATTTTGTTCTAAACAGTAAATTCTTTTATACAAAACATGTAGCATTTCTGTGATAAGCCTAAACATATCTTCTTAGCTTTGTAATATTGTTAACTTTAATATTTAGTCATTTCTCTTTCTTGAAAGGAGATCACTCCTCCCTGTCAGTTCAATTTGAAATTTCTTAAGTTTTGCTGTAAAGAACCTCTTGCAGGTAAAGACATAACTAACCTTAGCAATAATAAAGGAATTCCCAAGCTTTGGCAAAAAAAAGGCATTTATAACTTGTTTTTCAATATAGCTTTCAATATTAATTTCAATGACAGCTCATCTCTGACACACTCTTTAAGTTCCAGCCCATGTCCATGCCTCTAAAACTCTCCTTCCTGTACCCCATAAGACTTACTACAAGAATAGAAAAATAACTTTCTGAACCAATCAAGATCCCAGGTCTTGGTGAGAGTATATACTTACAAATATAATAAACTTGATGTTTCTCTTTTGAGTTTTCAGAATGACTGTAGCACACTGTTCCTGTGTGAAACTATTCTAATATGGCACTGTTCCAGTGTGTCACTGCTCCTGGGGAGACCCAACACACACACACACACACACACACACACACACACACACACAAACACAAATACACACATACCTACTCACCCCAGATAGGAAAAGGAAGACAGACAAAAAAATATCAATACCAACAAAGTCCAATGTTGGTGAAGCTATGAAGGTTTTGGAGTTAGCTGTAGATTTGGGTAAGGAGCGACTGGTAAGATCAGGCATAACTCCCAGGCAACCGCAGCAATGCAGGTTCAATGCAGGTTCACCTGAGCACTGGTGGGGACTCCTGGAAGCTGGAGCCCTGGAGCCCTGGAGCCCTCCTCAGGAGTTTCTGTCTTCGTTTTTTGTTACTTTTGCTATTTTTTGTTTTGTTTTGAAACAGGGTTTCTCTGTGAAACAGCCCTGGCTGTCCTGGAACTTACTCTGTAGATCAAACCGGCCTTGAACTCATAGAGATCCACTTGCCTCTGCCTCCCTGGTGCTGGGAATAAAGGAGTGAGCCACCATGCCCTAGCTTCCTCCTTAGGAATTTAAAGCTCAAGAAGTTGGAAAGTCAATTCCTGGCAGCTATGTTGTTCTTCAGGCGTCCTTGTTATGTATATGACCTTAAAGTGGGAGAACTGTGTACATCTGCTAAGTTTCAGAAACTTCTTGGTAATTTTGAGGTGTTTATTTCCTGATTTCCTGAGTCTGATAGCAACTCCTTTTAGAACTTCCTGGGACTAAACCTGTGACATGCTTCACTATTGCCTGGTGCATAGTATTCATTAGGACTGTATTGTGGCTACAGTATTTTCTATTCCCTTGTTATTATGAGGAAAATTTACTCTAACTTCTTTGGGAATATTTTGATTGATTGAGTGAGTGAGTGAGTGTGTGTGTGTGTGTGTGTGTGTGTGTGTGTGAGAGAGAGAGAGAGAGAGAGAGAGAGAGATTGTGTGTGCATGCATGCATGTGTGTGTGCGTGCTTGAGACTTAGCAAGGAGGCTCTGTTCTGAGAAATGCACCATTAATCAATGTCATCCCAAGTGAGCATGTCTCTATCACTCTCATGGTCTTTTCATGAAATTAGGTGATATAATACACATGAGATAGTGCTGAGATAATGCAGCATTACTGTTACACAGGAAAGTTTGCTATATGTGTACTACTTGTATGGTTGTACATGTATGTAGAAGTTGGAGATCAATGTCAGATATCTTAATCATCCTCCACTTTTTCTTTCAAGACAGGGGCTGTCACTGAACCCAGAGAGCTCACCAATTTGACTGCTAGACTGGCTATCCAGCAAGCCTCAGGGATCATCTGGTCTCCATTTCCCAGTATTACAAGTATGCACACCAGGCTCAGCTTTGTACCTGAGTTCTTGTGATCAAACTCAAGTCTCAAGTCTTCATGCTTATGCAGCAAGCACATCACCAACTGGGCCATTTTCCTACATCTGTTTTTTTTTTTTTTTTTTTTTTAAACAGGCGTCTTCTAGTTTAGAGTAAATTCTAAAATAATGATTGTAAGTACAAAACATTCAATACATAAAGTAGTTATCGTTGTAAATACATAACATTGTTATTATCATGCTAAATACATATACCAATGAAATAATTATTATCATTGTTAAGTATTATGTACTGTGCATAAGAAATGAATTGCTGTTTTAATTCAACTAGCAGTACAATAGGTTTGTTTCCAGCAGCATCTCCACAGTGTTTCATCCAATGCATCACAGCATTACCATGACTACAGTGTCATTTAGGGGATAGGAATTCATTCTTCAGCTTTGTTATAAACTTATGAGACCACCACCTCCCAAGCAGCCCATGTTGGACCATAACATCACTGTGTATGGCACAGCTATCTATATATGTGGCATCTCCTGAAGCAGTCTTCTCTATATACTTAACATATTAAATATTTCTGCCTCACAACAAATTTGCATATTTTGTAATTTTTATTTATTTATTAATTTATTTATTCAGTTTACATATGAATATCAATCCCTCTCTCCTCTCAGTGCCCCCTCATGCAGATCCTCCCCCATTCCTCCCTCTCCTTCTTCTCTGAGAAAGGGGAGACCTCCCTGGGTATCACCCCACTCTGGCATATCAAGTCCTTGCAGGATTAGGTGTATTCTCTCCCACTGAGGCCAAAGTTGCCCGGTTAGGGGGACAGGATACGCAGGCAGACAACATACTCAGGGTCAGCCCCTGCTCCAGTTGTTGCGAAACCTGCATGAAGACCAAGCTGCACATCTGCTGCATATGTGTGGGGAGACCTAGGTCCAGCCGAGGTTTGCTCTTTAGTTGGTGGTTCAGTATCTGGGAGCCACCCTGAGTACAGCTTAGTCTACTCTGTTGGTCTTCCTGTAGAGTCCCTATCTCCTTCAGGTCCCTCAGTCGTTCCACCAATCTTCCACAAGACTCTCTGAGCTCCATCTAATGTTTGGCTGTGGGTCTCTCTCTGCATCTATATCCGTTAGCTGCTGGTTAGAGCCTCTCAGATGACAGTTATGCTAGGCTCCTGTCTGCAAGCATAACAGAGTATCCTTATTAGTGTCAGGGACTGGTTCTTGCCCTGGGATAGGTAGGTCTCAGTTTGGGCCAGTCATTGGTTGGTCATTGACTCTACATCTGTTTCATCTTTGTCCCTGTACTTCTTGAAGGCAGGACCAGTTTGGGTCAAAGGTTTTGTGGGTGGGTTGCTGTCCTTATCCCTCCCCTGGGAGTCCTGCCTGACTATTGGAGGTGGCCACTTCAGGCTCCATATACCCCACTGCTAAGAGTCTCAGCTAGAGACTCCCTGGGGCCTGCCTTCTGTCCCAGGTCTATGGCACATCCTAGAGAGATGCAGCCCCTGAGCACTGCCAATTTCTGTTCTCTACCCACTGCTCTCTCCCTACATCTGATACCACCCCCTGCCCAATTCCACTTCCCATCCTCTCTCCCACCCAGTTTCCTCCCTCCATCAACCTCCAATATCTATTTTATTTCCCCTTCTGAGAAAGATTCAAGCACCTTGTCTTGGGTCCCCTTTGTAATATGGGTTTTGGGGGTCTGTGGAGTGTAGTGTGGTTATCCTGTACTTTACGGCTGATATACATTTATCAGTGAGTACATACTATGCATGTCCTTTTGGGTCTGAGTTACCCACTCAGGATATTTAATATGAATCCCATCTGACATCAGCAGCAGCAATCTTAAAATGAAGTTCGCTCTTGCATTTTAGGAAACTAGTGCAGACAATGCCTTAGAGATTCTTTATGCCTAAGGTTTGGGATTCGTTTCTCTTTTGCAGAACTGTAAAGTGGTGGAGAAGCCTCATAGGATCAGTGCTCAGGTTTCAAGGGCCCAAATACAGCACTTAGGAAGAAAAAGCGATTGCACCAAGAAATTCTTTGTCTCCTAACTCCGACTGCAAGATAAATTGAAATAAGTCATCACTGCTTTGTCATCGGGACATGCCACATATTTTGTGGGTCCCAATGCAAATGAAAATATGGGGCTCTTTTTTCCCCAAAACTCATGAATAACTCTATGACAGTGTCAGCTGGCTGTGTACCCATGAAGCCCACTGTAAGTAAGGTGCTTCTTACTGTTAAGTTGCCCTGGCGCCTTGGAAGTGACATAGGGGTTTCAAGGTTCAAAGTCATCCTTTTGCATTTTGTGAGTTCAAAAAGAAAACATCATAATATAAGGGTTAGGGTGATAGCTCAGTTTGTAAAGTTCTTGCCCTGGAAGCATCAGGACCTGACCATGCTCAGGATTCACATTTAAAAAGTGAGGTAAAACTCCTACACTTATGATCAGTGTTAGGGAAAACTCCCTTTAGTTAAGGAAAATTCTACCCAGAAGAAACCCTGGAACTCACTGGCCAACCAGCTTAGCCTGGTGAGCTGCAGCCCAGTCAGAAATCCCGGCTCAAAAACCAAGGTGAGACTATGGGGACAGATCACTGGGTAAAACATTTACAGTGAAAGTGTGACAATGAGAAATTGCATGCCCACAATGCACATACAGCCAGGCACAGCAGCACACATTTAAAATCTCTGTGCTCCGGTGGTAAGATGGACCATGGAGACTGTAAAACCTTCCAAAACATAAGGAGTACCTATCTTGGTAGAAAAGAGAAAAAGAGAGATTCCGTCACAAACAGGGAGGAAGACAGGGTGGAACACCTGAGTTTTTCCTCTAACATCTACATAAGTGTAAATACCTCCATGTGCGCGCGCACACACACACACACACACACACACACACACACACACACACACACACTGTTTAATCAGAATACAGATATGCTTCACACGAAATCTGTTTCCTTGTCAGATGACCTAGAGAAGACCATGTCTTGTATGGGGATGTCTTCTAGGATTCCACCTATCCATCCAAATAGGAATGTGTTTACTTCAGGCATCAAGAATTCAATTGTATCTGTTGATATCTTAATAGCATAAAATTGAAGTGGAGAGCAGACTGGAGCAGAAGGAACAGACCACTTCCAGAATAGAAGGCTATTTCTCTTTATCTTTCAAACTCAGATGATGAGATCACAGAGTCTCCAAGTTCAGTAGTGATAATGAACAGGCCACATGGTATACCCATTGGCATTCCTCAGCTCTTAGCAATGGAAACCAACTCTGGTTAACTTCAACATAAAGCCTCTTACTAGAAGACACTTAATACATGTTAAGCTGACTCTCTTGAATCCAATAATTTCCCACTTCTGAAGTTGAGTAACACTAAGCAACTATCCAGTCCTATCTGTGCCTCAATATCTCATGGATATGCATTGATTCATTGACTATTAATTCATAGGTTGCTTTTGAGGCCATATACAGTAAAACAAGATAGGAATTTTGCATAATGGTGGCAAGGGGACAGCCCTCAAAAAATGGTAGTATGGTGGCTCAATGAATCAGTGTACCATCATTCCTTGTACCAGGGTCATTTGTGGGTAGATGCATAGAGGGGAAATGAACAGACTTTGAAACCATCTAGATTCCACTCACAACTCTCCCAATTCACTAGCTGTGTCTGCCACTGTTTCCTCTCCAGTGTTATGAGCATCACTCAGAGCCAAAGCCCAACCGCCCTTGGATGAGTGAGAAATTCACCTCTCTAGTACCTCTGTTTGCCCAACCATAAGTTGGAACTTGCCTGACTATATCAATATAGTTCAAAATAAAAACATACACGTTGCCTGACATGCTCCTTTACCATATTTACTGTGCTTGTCTCTCCACAAATGTCCCTTTCTCAAAAACTAAACATTATTGTAAACTCCTCCCCATCCCATGATAGCCCTAATGGAACTCATTGTGTAATCAAAAATAAGTAAATAAATAAAAAGATGTGAAAATAGAGTTGGAAAGAAGCGATTAATGAGAAGGGGACAAGAGAGGGTAATGAAGATGAGTCTGGTCAAAATATGTTTATATATGTATATGAAAATATCACTGTGAAACTCATAATGCATACATAATTAATACATCCTAATTTCAAAAGGCAAAAATGTGGTATTATCAACCTTTAAAAAATGGCCCTGGAGTGTGGCTCGTTTGAATAATCAGGTTAAATCAGTGCATTCAATGAGACCCAAGTAGTTCTTTTTAAAATATAAACGTATAAGTCACAGGGGAATTCATTTCAGTCTTACCGGGTGATCCTTGAAATACATGACTCCATAGCAAATCCTTCCTCTGTTCCCATTTCCTGCTTTCATTACTCCAACAGGTTTCAAATCTCTGATGGCCACCCAAAAGGGAACCTTGAGAGGCATAAGAACAAAAACATACTATTTAATAAAGTAAATGTCTATTTCTACTTCACTTCTCCATCTGCAATAAACAAAATTGAAAAGTCCTTACTTCTACAAGTTTTTGAGAATTGGTTATCCTGAAAACAAATGTATTCTTCCTTTAAGACAGTGGTTCTCAACCCATGGGTCATGACCCCTTTGGGGTTTGAATGACCCTTTTACAGGAGTCGTATATCAGATACCCTGCATATCAGCTATTTATGATATGACTTGAAACAGAAGCAAAATTATAGTTATGAAGTAGCAATGAAAATAATTTTATGGTTGGGGGGGTCACCATAACATGAGGAACTGTAGTAAAAAGGGTTACAGCTGTAGGAAGGTTGAGAACCACTGCTTTAAGATATGGCTGGAAAATAATATCAATGTAATAAGTTGAATTCAATGTGGGCCCCTGTTTCCCCAGGACCCAACAGGAGAAAGCAATTTTATCTCAATCTTTGCTGCTGTACAAACACAAGCACATGAAATAACAGCGTGGGGACTCTGGTTCCAACCCAATAAAAAAATAAAAGCTCCCTCCTTTCACTTAAAACTCCTTCAATTACCTTTTGCTTCATTTGCCTGTATTTTTGCAGATGTTTTCTTCTTTTCCATCACGCTGATAGTTGGAGAAAGCAAATGTATAGTTCATATGTCAGTTCTCTACCCTATTGATGGCATGTCTCTCTTAATTTTTCAGTAAAGGGGTTTGGTTACATGAGGTTTGTTCATGTAATGACCAAAAATCTGTGTGTGCATGCATGTATTTGCACATACTTATGTGCAAACTATAGGAAAAGCTACAGGCTAGTTTAAATGACAACTATTCTTTAAAAACACACTCCTCTGTGGATTGCATATTCTAGCAGATAAGACAAAGTAAAAATGAAAATGGAAATTGGGGAGATTGGCAATCAGGAAACCTGGGCTTTGGACTCTCATTTTATGACTAGTTGCTTTGGTGACTGGAGCTTCAAAGATGGTATACTGCGATCTCTTCCTTCAAGCATCCATCCTCTTACATAGTTTTCTCCCACATTATATCAGTGGAGGACTATGTGACCAATAACACAGAAAGTGTGATGCCATATGACTTTTGAAGTTAGATCAGAAAAGACATTTCAGCTTCTCTCCCTCTTCTTTCTCTTCCTCTTCCTCTACATCTCCCTTTTTCTGCCTTTTGGATAATTCATTTCCAGAGAAGCCCCTTGCAATCCTGGGAGGATACTCAAGCAGACTCCTGAGGAGGACAAGGTGGTGAAGACCAGAGGCCTAGGGCAAATGGTCACTTCAGTAAGCTTAGAAAGAGAATGTAAAGTCTACCAATCCTCTGATGGCTACAGCCTTGAATGATATTAGGATTGCAACCTCTTGGGAGACCTGAAGCCAGAGCTATCACCTGAGCAGTGAGGCCCCACTAAAAATAGCCCACAGAAACTCTAACATACTATTTACTCTTTTAAGTCAATAGATTGTGACGTAACTTATTACATAGGAACAGATTACTAATACAGTAACCAGGCACAAATGGCCACTTTATGTTTCATTTCTCAAGTTATTTTCATTTAATCAATAAATATTTAGTGTCTAGGGCTGGTGAGATGGCTCAGTGGGTAAGGGTACTTGCTTCAAAGCCTAATGACTTGAGTTCAATCTCTGTGACTCACAAAATGGAAGAAGAAAGCCCACTCCCTGAGGTTGTCCTCTGACCTCTGCCTGTGCTGTGCTACATATGCACCCACCCACACACACATAAATTCACACAAAATAAATAAAACACAATTTAAAAATCTATTATGTGAATACTATGCGATAAAAATATTTACTGCCTAGAGTGTCAAACATTATTAAAATGGGAGGTTTGGACTAAATGTAACTTCCAGAAACAATAATAGAATTTGAACTTAGCTGAATCAAATACAACTCAAAGTCAATATCATTGATCTGCTAACCCAACAGCAATCCCCTTATCCCTTATTGCTTTCAAATGCAGACACTAGAAACAGTACTTCTTGGCTTGCCCAGTCTCCCTTGCCACCAGTGGTAACCACGTAACCATGTTGCTCAATGAGACAGAATCAGGAACTCGCTTAAAGGGTTTCCAGGAATGATTTTGCCTTCCTGTTAAAATAGACCAATGTGGCTGGCACCACTTTTCTCTTTCTATTCAATATTTGAGGTTGAAGCTTCATGCTGTAGGGATGGGTCTAGGCAATTAAGAGACACTAGTCATGATATAACTCAACTACCAAATCAATGCCTGGAACTTCCTGCCCATGGATGCTTGAAGTCAGTCAGAAAGGTTATATTTTCTATTAGTTACACCTAAATTTGATCCTAAGTGGCACAATGTTTTCAAGATAAATGAGGAAAAGTTTCTCTTTATTATGTTTCCTAAATTCCATGAATTATTGACATACATTTTTGTTACCATCAACAGCAAAAAGTTTGCTTCTTATGCTTCTGTTATATCCATTATATAAATTGTCAAGTGCTGTTTAAATTCACTGACAAGCTGGCTCTAAAAGTGGAACTGGTTCCTCCTCCCTAAGAATGTTTGTTCGGAAGTGTCCTCTAAGACAACCTCACCTGGAGATGGACTGCTCCTTCCCAAGCCTGTGACAGATGGGAAAAGGAAAAGCAAACAACCCAAGAGTAAAAAGCACTGTGTTGAAAACAGCTAGAAGAAAAAACATTCCCACCACTGCTTAGTCCAACTGAGAATGTCTGCAGTGGGAACAGGAAGCTGGGAGCTTAGCCATGGACAGACAGTTCAGCCACTAAGAGAAAACTCCACAGGAAGCTCCAGCTGACTACATCAACCTCTCCAGTCAGTTCCTGTTGGATGTCTCATGATGTTGCCACTTCTTGCTTTCTCAATCAGGCTACTCCAGTCATGTCGGCTGCGTGCTATCAACTCCTGATCAGATGATGTTTTGCTATCTATCTTTTGCTTCTATCTGCTACTTGTCATTTATTCTTTGACTTGTTCTTGCTCTACATGCCTCATAAACCACTCGTCCCACACGATAAGAACAACTATCATAGATCACTCTCTGGGTCATACAAAGTAGCTCCTAAACAATAGGCAAGATGCCAAGAGTACTGAAGTCTTTCCTCTGTGCTGAGCACTGTTCTAAGGGCTTTGCAAGTTTAATTCATCCAATTATCACAATAACTCCATGAGATCAATGTTAATATTTTCTCCATTGTGCAAAGGAGTGGAATTTGAGGCACTAAGACATTAAGGAAGCTTGTAAAGGATTCATAACATGAAATTCTAGAGCTTAAATGTAAACCAAGATAATTTGATTTGCATCTCTGCTATTTGCTTCCTTAGAGGACTTTATTAGGTAAGTCTTGACAGTGCAAAAATCTATAGCTAAAAAATATATATATATTTTACATAGCCAGAAAGAAAAGTGAAATTGTGGCATATGCAACTTGAAATCATTACATTAAGGAAAAGAATCCTTAGTTTATATGTGAGTATGCAAGACTTTGGATTCTAACGGGAATATCAGAGAGAGAATTTTGAGGCAGAGTTGGATTTCACATGAAAAGAACTCTAAGTATCTGGACTACAATATCAGAGATCTATGGCCAGCAGAAATGTAGATCTCCGAAGAACTTAGGTACAGATGTGTGGACCCTCCGGGCTAGATCAACATATGTTGTCTGTGGGCTGGCAGAGTTCTCTGTCTCTCTAGCCAAGGATTAGTTCTATCACTTCCTGTTGGTAAGGCTTGGGAGAACAAAGAGGCTTCCTTGACCTTGGCAGGTGTCTGGCAGTCTTGTTGCTTTCTTCTAAGCTTGCATAGAGTAGCACAGGGACCATGTCACCTTTTATTACTTGTAGAAACCATCATTTGAAAGAGAAAGCCAAGTAAGGGAAACAACAACCCATTCTGGAATCATTATCATGGATGAGTCAACTGGCCACACATTATCAACAAAACAGAGCTGTTAAAGAGAATAAAACCTAGAAAACACAGAAATATCAAGTGCTTACAGAAATTCATTGATAACACATAAGCACAAGACTTGATAGATCTTACTTAACAAAGAAGATGACACCATTTTCTCTCCAGTTACTGTCTAAGGTGGGACCAGACAAGAGCACAAAGGCCACAGAAGCAGCAGTCACCTGGGACAGGGTTCTAAGGTCCTACATACATTCATCCAGGAGGTGGGGCTGTTCCTCAGCCCTCTGTGCACTGGTCTTGCCAGGAGAGAGCTGATCTCCCAGGAACACTGACACAGGCTTACAAACGATATGGTAATTGAAGTCCTAGCCAGAACAATTAGACAACAAAAGGAGACCAAAGGGATACAAATTGGAAAGGAAAAAGTCAAAATATCGCTATTTGCAGATGATATGGTAGTATACTTAAGTGACCAAAAAAATTCCACCAGAGAACTCCTAAACCTGATAAACAACTTCAGCAAAGCAGCTGGATATAAAATTACCTCAAACAAATCAGTGGCCTTCTGCTACACAAAGGATAAACAGGATGAGAAAGATTAGGGAAACAACACCCTTCACAATAGTCACAAATAATATAAAATACCTTGGTGTGACTCTAACTAAGGAAGTGAAAGATCTGTATGACAAGAACTTCAACTCTCTGAAGAAAGAAATTGAGGAAGATCTCAGAAGATGGAAATATCTCCCATACTCATGGATTGGCAGGATTAACATAGTCAAAATGGCTATCTTGCCAAAAGCAATCTACAGATTCAATGCAATCCCCATCAAAATTCCAACTCAATTCTTCACTGAGATAGAAAGGGCAATATGAAAATTAATCTGGAATAATTAAAACACCTAGCATAGCAAAAACAACAACAAAAGAACTTCTGGTGGAATCACCATCCCTGATCTCAAACTGTACTACAGAGCAATTGTGATAAAAAAAAAAAAAGCATGGTATTTGTACAATGACAGGCAGGTAGATCAGTGGAATAGAATTGAAGACCCAGAAATGAACCCACACACCTATGGTCTCTTGATCTTTGACAAGGGAACTAAAACCATCCAGTGTTAAAAAGACAGCATTTTCAACAAATGGTGCTGGCTCAACTGGTGGTTAGCGTGTCAAAGAATGTAAATCAATCCATTCTTAGCTCCTTGTACTAAGCTCAAGTCCAAGTGGATCAAGGTCCTCCACAAAAAAACTGATACGTTGAAACTAATAGAAAAGAAAGTGGGGAAGAGCCTCAAGCACATGAGCACAGGGGAATATTTTTTGAACAGAACACCAATAGGTTATGCTGTAAGATCAAGAATAGACAAATGGGACCTCATAGAACTGCAAAGCTCTGTAAGGCAAAGGACACTGTCAATATGACAAAAAGGCCATCAACAGATTGAGAAAAGACCTTTACCAATCCTACATCTGATAGAGGGCTAATATATATACAAAGTATATACAAAGAACTCATGAAGTTAGACTCCAGAAAACCAAATAAACCTGTTTTTAAAATGGGATACAGAGCTAAACAAAGAATTCTCAACTGAGGATTACTGAATGGCTGAGAAGCACCTAAAGAAATGTTCAACATTCCTAGTTATCAGAGAAATGCAAATCAAAAGGACCGCAAGATTCCACCTCACACCAGTCAGAATGGCTAAGATCAAACACTCAGGTGACAGCAGATGCTGGCAAGGATGTGGAGAAAGAGGAACACTTCTCCATTGCTGGTGGGATTGCAAGCTTGTACAACCACTTTGGAAATCAGTTTGGCAGTTCCTCAGAACATTGGACATAGTACTACCTGAGGAAACAGCTATACTACTCCTGGGCATATACTCAGAAGATGCTCCAACATGTAATCAGGACACATGCTACACTATGTCCATAGCAGCCTTATTTATAATAGCCAGAAGCTGGAAAGAATCCAGATGTCCCTCAACAGAGGAATGGATACAGAAAATGTGGTACATTTACACAATAGAGTACTACTCAGCTATTAAAATAAATGAATTTATGAAATTCTTAGGCAAATGGGTGGATCTGGAGGATATCATCCTGAGTGAGGTAACTCAATCACAAAAGACTACACATGGTTGCACTCACTGATAAGTAGATATCAGTCTAGAAGCTCAGACCCAAGATACAATTCACAGACCACATGAAGCTCAAGAAGAAGGAAGACCAAAGTGTGGATACTTCCATCCTTCCTAGAAGGGGGAACAAAACACCCATGGGAGGAGATACAGAGACAAAATGTGGAGCAGAGACTGAAGGAATGACCATCCAGAGTCTTTGCCACCTGGGGATCCATCCCATATACAATCACCAAACCCAGACACTATTGTGGATGCCAACAAGTGCTTGCTGACAGAAGCCCGATATAGCTGTCTCCTGAGAGGGTCTGCCAGTGCCTGATAAATACAGAAGTGGATGCTCCATAGCCATCCATTGGACTGAGTATAGGGTCTCTAGTGAAGGAGCTAGAGAAAGCACCCAAAGAGCTGAAGGGGTTTGTAGCACTATAGGAGGAACAACAATATGAACTAACCAATACTCCCAGTGCTCCCTGGGACTAAAACACCAATCAAAGAGTACACATGGTGGGACTCATGGCTCTAGCTGCATATGTAGCAGAGGATGACCTAGTCGATCATCAATGAGAGGAGTGGCCCTTGGTGCTGTGAAGGCTTTATGCCCCAGTATAGGGGAATGCCAGTGCCAGGAAGCGAGAGTGGGTGCATTAATGAGCAGGGGGAGGTGGAATAGGGGGTCTTCGGAGGGGAAACCAGGAAAGATGATAACATTTAAAATATAAATAAAGGAAGTTTGGAGCTGAGACAGAAGGAAGGACCATCCAGAGACTGCCCCACCTGGGGATCCATCCCATAATCAGCCACCAAACCCAGACACTATTGCATATGCCAGCAAGATTTTGCTGAAAGGACCCAGATATAGCTATCTCAAGAGAGGCTATGCCAGTGCCTGGCAAATACAGAGGTGGATGCTCACAACCATCTATAGGATGGAACACAGGGCCCCCAGTGGAGGAGCTAGAGAAAGTACCCAAGGAGCTGAAGGGGTCTGCAACCCTATAAGTGGAACAACAATATGAACTAACCAGAACTCATGTCTCTATCTCCATATGTAGCAGAAGATGGCCTAGTCGGCCATCATTGGGAAGAATGGCCCCTTGGTCTTGCAAATTTTATATGGCCCAGTACATGGGAATGCCAGGGCCAAGAAGTGGGAGTGAGTGGGTAGGGGAACAGGGCAGGGGAAGGGTATAGGGAACTTTAGGGATAGCATTTGAAATGTAAATAAAGAAAATATCTAATTTTTTAAAAAGGAAAAAAAAATATGAGCATGTTGGGTGACAACATAGGGAGTTTAGAACATGCCCGCCATCCGACTGCAGGGAGTATAGGAGGGCACAGCTTCCTGCGTTGAACTCTGGGTAGGAGAGCTCATTTTTTTCCCGATGAAACCACACATGACAGGACTCCTGAGGAAGCTACCCTTAGCTGTAGCCTGAGACCTGCAGGAGACTCCCTGAACCTTTGTGAAGTGAGTGTGGAAGGTGGACAAATGTCTTCACGCCTTTCTGGGGATATTGCTGTCCTTAAGATGAAGGTCAGCACCACAGCTGCCTCTGGGAAAAGGAAGCCCATTTCCGGAACTTCCAAGCAGCCCCATGAGCAGTTAAAGCTCTGCCAGGACCTCTCAGCTCCGGAAGAAGATACCTCTGCGTTAGCCTCATTGGTCCAAGGACCACTGCAGAAGCGATGGTCTCTCATGTCCGTGTCTCAAATGTTATTCAAGGTTCTCCACAAAACCCGCAGGAGAAAGCGAGACACCAAGAAGCTGGCAGCTGCCATGGAACGGGTGAGGCAGTGGGAAATTCACCTTCTCCAGAACCTTGAGGAAGCCATGCACCACCAGCTCACAGTTGAAACCAAGAGTGAGAAAGCAGTGATTCAGCTTAACACAGAATCATCAGCCAGACGTCGCCTCTGAGGCCCCACACAGGGCATAAACATTTGGGTTTTTGGACACATGGCCACTAAATATAAAGCTGGCATTACTCTTATAAATGTTTGTACCACCCACTTTATCAAAAAAAAAAAAAAAGTTTGTTCTTTTCTTGTAAAAAAAAAAAAAAAAGAAAAAAACAAAAGAAAAGAAAAGAAAAATAAGCCAGACTCATAAATGCCTTGTGCTTTCTCTCATATTCAGAACCTAAACTTAAAATTAGATATGTACATATGTTTATAAATGGAGGGGCTCCGAAACTAGAGAACAAATCATGAGGGGAGGAAGACACCATAAGGGAGGTGGAAAATATAAAAGTTAATGACTTATAGGCAACAGAAAAGCAGAATGGGGCTACTAACTGGATAAAGGAGGGAACAAGCTGGAGCAGGGAGAAGTTCAGAGGAGGGCAGTGGGGGAGAAAATGAAGAAGAGCATACAATGGCTCATATGTGGGAAGACACTCAGATGAAACTCATTATTTTGTTTGCTAACCTTAAAAAGATAATAAAAAGAAAGGAATCACTTTTTGTCCCCGAAATGCACAGAATCCTCCATTTTGAATGTTTAAGCTCCCTTGAATAGTTTATAACTTTAAATTGTCTGGGGCTGGAGAGGCGGCTCAGAAGGTAAGAGCACCTGCTGCTTTCGCAGAGGACCAAAGTTCAGTTCCTAATACCCATCTAGGACAGCTCACAATTGCCATTAACTCCAGCTCCTGGGATCCATCGCCCTCTTCGGGTCTCTGCAGTCACCTGTGCTCATGTGCATTGACTCACACAGAGACACACATGCATGCACGTGAATAAAAAAGAAAAATAAGTTTTTAAATAAATAAATTGTATGTATAACCATTAAGTAGAAAACAATAAAAAAGGTGAGTTATAATGAGAATGACATTAACCATTAGTACTGTCTCTAGCACACGTATTGGATGCCTAATTTATACTTTATATCATGTACTGTATACTTTATACACATAATAGTGTGTACTATGCAGCCCGGGCTGGCTGAAAACACAACCTCCCACCCCTGTCTCTGAAGTGCCAAGGTTATCGGCATGCACCATCACACCAAGCTCAACATCATCTTTAATACAAAAGGATCAAATATGATGGATTCCTCCTGGAACAGTTTGACCTATTTTGCAAATGGCCACTTGAGCCAAGAGAAACACGAGTAATCACCAGTTAAGAGAAAATTAAAGCCACACTCAGGTGATCTTTGAGGGAATGGATCCAGACTTTCCATACACAAAAGAAAAGCTAAAAGGCTTCAGTGTATTGAACATTTGCTCTGCCAGATGTGCACTTAAGGCATTGTGAATGCTGTGTCCTTTTCTTTTCATGAGTCTAAGTAGTAAATCCTATCATTAGTCTTTGATTCCTCCTGCTTCTGTCCCTGCCTGGAAGATGACACAGAGTGTTGCAAAGGTTAGAAGTAACAGGATAAAAATCTCCCAGAGCCCCAACTGCATCCTCTATCTTCTATGCATATACAATGAGTGAGTTCCTAGTCACAAACTAAGAACAGCAACAGCAGTAGCCAATCTTAGCATCACTTGCTCCTGGTCCCTCCTGTCTCCAAGTGCAAGAATTATAAAACCCACATCCCTACATCGCTGCCAGGTACCTCAATTTCCACAGGGAAATACAATGAGAGCCAGGCAATGCTTGAACATGTCTTACAAGTGCATTAAAGGAGAGGAAATGCAAACTTAAGAGATGACAGTCTTTGATCAGAGGGCTTGCCCTGCCCACTAGATTTTCTTTCTTTTCTTTTTTTGACTTTTTTATTAGATATTTTCTTATTTTACATTTCAAATGCTATCCCAAAAGTTCCCTATACCCTCCCTCTCCCCGCCTTTCTCCCCTACCCACCCACTCCCACTTCTTGGCCCTGGAGTTCCCCTGTATTAGGGCATATAAAGTTTGCAATACCAAGGAGCCTCTCTTCCTGATGATGGCCGACTAGGCCATCTTCTGCTACATATGCAGCTAAAGACACGAGCTCTGGGGGTTCTGGTTAGTTCATATTGTTGCTCCTCTTACAGGGTTGCACACCCCTTCAGCTCCTGGGGTACTTTCTCTAACTTCTCCATTGGGGACCCTGTGTTCTATCTATAGATGACTGTGAGCATCCACTTCTGTATTTGCCAGGCACTGGCATAGCCTCATACTAGACAGTTATATCAGGGTCCCTTCAGCAAACTCTTGCTGGCATATGCAATAGTGTCTGAGTTTGGTGACTGATTATGGGATGGATCCCTGGGTGGAGTAGCCTCTGGATAGCCCATCCTTTTGTCTTAGCTCCAAATTTTGTCTCGGTAATTCCTTTCATGGGTATTTTGTTCCCTGTTCTAAGGAGGAATGAAGTGTCCACATGCTGGTCTTCCTTCTTCTTGATTCTCTTGTGTTTTGCAAATTATATCTTGGGTATTCTAAGATTCTGTGCTAATATCCGCTTATCAGTGAGTGCATATCTAGTGACTTCTTTTGTGATTGGGTTACCTCACTAAGGATAATATCCTCCAGATACATCCATTTGCCCAAGAATTTCATAAATTCATTGTTTTTAATAGCTGAGTAGTACTCCATTGTGTAAATGTACCACATTTTCTGTATCCATTCCTCTGTTGAGGGACATCTGCGTTCTTTCCAGCTCCTGGCTATTATAAATAAGGCTGCTATGAACATAGTGGAGCATGTGTTCTTATTACCAGTTGAAACATCTTCTGGGTACATGCCCAGGAGAGGTATTGCTGGATCCTCAGGTAGTACTATGTCCAATTTTCTGAGGAACTGCCAGACTGATTTCCAGAGTGGTTGTAACAGCTTGCAATCCCACCAGCAATGGAGGAGTGTTCCTCTTTCTCCACATCCTCCACAGCATCTGCTGTCACCTGAGTGTTTGATCTTAGCCATTCTGACTGGTGTGAGGTGGAATCTCAGGATTGTCATCATACTCCGGATAGAGAAACTTACTCCATCTTCAAATGCTTTGTATTATTCAAGCAGCCAACAAACATTTCTCAACAAACAAATGATCTAGAGGGTTTGTGTGGGATCATTCTAACTTACCCAAACAAATACAAACATAGGATCTGAAATTAGAATTTTATATCTCCCTAAGTTCAACCTACTTCATAATTTTGAAAGTCACTGTAGGCTGTTCAGAACTTACAACATCAAAAACAGTGTATCTATTTTGAAGAGAAGCAGAGCAAAAACAAATCTACTAAATAGTGGTTATTCTTCATACCCTACAAATAGATAAACTTGAACAGAAGCAAATTATACCACTACATACTATATATAGTCATAGACATCCTATGTCTGAGCTCTCAAATATTCCCCCAGTGAATTATTCAATGAGTTTCCTGAGAAGAATAAAGTTATCAACAGCATCAGTGAAAGTTTGTGAATAAATAAATCACACCTGTCAGTGCTTCAGTGGTAACTAATAGGTGCTACTCAAAAAAAAAAGCATCAGAGGATGGGTAGAAGCAGTTTATCTCAATCTTCAGTCTTTTAGGTTTGTAGCTAATTTACCCTATGAAGTTTCTCTTTACAGGTGAGAAGACCCAGGCTCCAACAAACGAAATAGATTTCTCAAAATCATGTAAGCTAGTTTATAACAAGAAATGCATCTATCTCTTTCCCCCATGTGATCATGAAGTGTGTGATCAGGACTACTGATGAGTCTGTATTAGCATAGTCCTAGAAAAAAAAAGACACCCTTCTAGGTTCAAAAGTGAAAGTGAAACTAGCTTAAAACCTGGAACCATAAAATCATGACACATACTTTTTTTTTTCCTAAAATCAGAGGACTTTGAAAGAAAAAAAACCCTAAGCTGTGGCATTGTAATCAGCTTCTACATTATCCTAACATTGGATAGGTGTGTGTGTATGAGAAGTGGGTGCAGTTACTAGTCACCTTCAATCATTTACTTTATGCCAGTTATATCCCAAGGAGGAAAAAGGCAACCATTTAGGCTACCTCACATAGTTATAAGAGAAAAAAAAAAACCTCATGAAATTTCAATCCTTTCAGCTTTTACACTTGGAAGAAAAATATAAGAAATAAATCATAATTATGTTTGCATCATAAATATTATACTACGACAGCTCCATAGTTTGATCCAAATAGCTTCGTAGCAATGTGCACAAATTCCAGTGTGGGATCCAGTGAGATGGCTCAGTGGATAGTTTACCTCCAAGCTTAATGACTTTAATTTAGACCCTGGCACCACACAGTGGAGGAGGGAACAAACTGATGCAAGCTGTCCTCTGGCCTCTACACACTCACACATATGCACGCACGCGTGCTTGCGCGCGCACACACACACACACACACACACACACACACACACTATTTTTTTAATTACAGTGTGAGAAAAATCAAACTATCGTTACACAAAAGGATTCAATTCCTAGGGACTCTTGAAAAGATTAGGAAAAAGAAAAATATGCTGGGCTGGCGAGATTGCTCAGTGGTTAAGAGCACTGACTGCTCTTCCGAAGGTCCTGAGTTCAAATCCCAGCAACCACATGATGGCTCACAACCACCTGTAACGAGATCTGTCACTCTCTTCTGGTGTGTCAGAAGACAGCTACAGTGTACTTATGTATAATAATAACTAAATCTTTGGGCCGGAGGGAGCAGGGACTGAGCAAGCGGGGTAAAACAAAAAAGAAAAATATGCCAACCATGTTGACTCATTTCCATTTTCAACTTTTGGGAAGCCTTTGTTTATACATTTTTCATAATTGCTATGCATGTACCTGTGAAATATGATGTGCATCCAAGTCTCATTGAAAATGATCAGCTTTTTACCATGTTTAAAGATCTATACTCTCCTTAAGACCTAGATTTTTCTCATTGGGCATCTTTAGAAGGTAAGAAAAATACACTATAATAAAAATATTCCAACAATGTTGTAAGCCCTACTTCCAAATGGGACTGTTGAAGGAGACATAGCACCAATACATGATGGCTTGAAACTTCATTCACCAACTGATGTGCGTTACGCTTCAATTTGGCTGAGGAAAGGCAATTTAAGGATTTCTCTGTGAATAATATATTCATAAGTAGGATGCATAAAACTGCAGTTACCAAGGTCAGCACAGCACACTTGTAGACTTGTGTGTTTTTCAATGCAATGGCAGCTGATCTGCTCTATGTGAGTCTCCAATTACATTATCCCTGCACAGCACCCAGAGACACACAGAAAATGTCATTTCACAGTAGTGCTGGAAGCTGAGCAAAGCAATCAATGGCTTGCCACTGTCCGAAAGAAATCAGAGTGGTCATAGGAGAGATGAGATAGCCTCAGAAATTTGCAGGAGAAAGACAAGTGAGAGTGAGCATTGTAACTGACCTTTAATATCCATGCTGAGTAGAGTAGCAGTTCTGAGCCACACTCACCTTTTATGCAGAAAAACATCTGAGACACTTAAAGTCAGAAGTACCAGGTAAAATAGGTCATTTAGATTGTGGACTTCAGTAGATCTGGGTGTGTTTGTGAGGATATTTCCAGAGAGGATTACTGAGGCAGAGGTAGGGTGGATTGGGATGAGATCCCAAAGTAAGCAGTACATCTGGCAGAAAGAAGGCCAGATGTGGAGACATTTGGGTTCCATTTTCACCTGCCAGTCTTCTATGTCTGCTGGTAGGTGCATCTACTTTGCTGCTTTTACTGCCACTGCCATCCTTCACTGACATCAGAAGCCTGCTTTCTTAGCTTCCCAACATGGACTGAAGCACAGTGGCTCTCCATGAATCCTCCATGCCTTCGCACCATGACAGGACTGCTGAGGCACCCAAGAATCTGAGCAGCTATCAAATTCTTGGCCCTTCAGTATGCAGACAGCCATTGCGAGATTATCCCTTCTGTACTATGAAAACCAACAGAACACATTCTCCTTGTAATATTTATTCATTCAACTGCCTATGCCTCTAGAGTAGTGTGGTCCTCAACCTGTGAGTCACGACCCTTTTGGGGATCAAACGACCCTTTTATAGCTGTTGCTAAGACCATTGGAAAACACAGCTATTTTCATTAGGGTTTGTTACAGCTATGAAATAGCAATGAAAATAATTTTATGGTTCGGGGTCACCACATGAGGAACTGTATTAAAGGGTCAGGGCACTAGGGAAAGTTGAAAACCACTGCTCTAGAGAATCTACCAGGACTTGGTTAAAAGTTGTATTCCTCAACCCACTGCCCTATGAATAAAATCTAAGCTGGAAATTATGGCCATCTCTAGTCCCTTTCCAATATCCTAAGCTTAGTTAGAGTAGCATAAAGCTGGTCACAATACAATTGAAACAGTCAAACCTTTGGAATCATATTATATACAACTACCGTATTTCCTAAAATCCTAGCTTATAACAGCTCTTTGGAGCTCAAGTAAAGTTATGATGTATCCTCATTTCTTAGCCCATTGTCTGAAACTGTGCTGTCTAATATGGTGTCCACTAGTCTGGCACAGCTAATTAGGCTCTTAAAATATCCCTCATCCAAGATGAGTCCTTTTTTTTCTAATTTTCTTGCTGTTGCTGTGATTTAAAACAAAACAAAACATTCTGACCAAAAACAACCTGGGGAGGAAATAGTTTACTTCCAGATTATAGTTTGTCATTGAAGGAAGTCAGGGCAGGAACTCAGACAGGAACTTGAAGCAGAAACCATGGAGGAAGTCTGCTTATTGAGAAAGTCAGTCTTATCCTTAACTAGCTTTCTTTTATATCCCAGGATCACTTGCCTAGGGGATAGTGCCACCCAAAGTGGAATGGGCCTCCTTCATCAATTAACAATCAAGAAAATCTCCCATAGACATGTCCACAGACCAATCTTATCTGGATAATTAATCAAGAGACCTTTCTCAGTTAATTCTAGGCCATGTCAAGCTGACAAAGCAAACTAAGAGAAGATGTGAATTAAATAAAAAAAAAGCACAGCAATTCTGAAATTGTATTATAAAATGTAAAATATCCCAATAATTGTGTTATATTGAAAAAGCTATACTTTGGACATGTTGGTCCAAATAAAACAGACCATAAATTAAATTTTGACTATTACTTGCTACTTTTTCAAAGCAAGTCATGAAAATTGAATGAGCTTCCATGTTTCTACTACTGGACAGTGTCATTCTTGGAGCAATAATTGGATACAAAGATGAATGTCCCCATCTCTGACCTTTAAAAACCATTTGAGAATAATGAAGAGAGTAAGGAGGAGAGTGAATAAAGTATAAGTCAGAAGGATAGATCAAGAGGTATGAGGAGAGAGCAAAAGCAGAAAGAAGACTTCTGTTGTGTTTGGGGAGGAGGAATGTAGGCACAGGAAACTATCCTGCTGTATTTTCTCTTTGCTATTCCTACCAGGAGAGATGGTCAAATTACCACAATAGGCTTTGTGCTAACCAAAGCAAAGGAGCTGAGGAAAACCAAACTAAACATGATCTCAAAGATATTATCATCCCTGAAATGCTCTGAGTACAAGAGAATAAATTTTTTTTTATTTCCCTGCCTGTGTTAAAATCTATCCAGGGACAGGTTGATATAAATTTCCCAAAATAAAGTGTTATGGCTTACCTCTCCCTATACCCCTCTAAAAAGACAGCTTGTTCACAGAGCAATCTCTTGAATTGGCTAAATGGTTGTTCAAATAAACATTTTGAGAGATGGATCCCCCCAGGTGCTTATAAATTCCACCAGTCCCTTAATGAGAATATCAGTGAGACTTCATAGCAACTGGAGAGAAAATGAAAACCAAGATATGTGGCTGAATAGGCTAGGGAGAGTTTAATAGACACCTACTTTTTGATTCCAGCTTCACCATCATCTTGTAAAGGCAAGAGATGCACAAAGGCAGTGAACTTAATTCTACCTTGAGCAATTCAATATATAACTCCCTCCCTTTCTCCTCCCTAAAAGAACTCTGCTTTTGTTGAAGAAGGCAAGAGGCCCAGGTACAGAAGATACGCTGCAGCCTCTGCTAAAGATAGGCTAGAATGACTACATGACCCAGCTCAGACCAGTGAAACAGAGCTGGAAATCAATGGCAGAGCTTTTCTTCCTTCTCTTCGTCCTCCTCTTCCCCCCCTCCTCCTCCACTGCTACTACTTCTGCTTCCTCCTTCTTCTCCTTCTTCTTAATTGAAATAAATTCTTCTCTCATACTGACCACAATTTCCCCTCCCTCCACATACCCCAGTCCACCCCTACCAACTCCCTTCAGAAAAGAATAGGCCTTCAAAAGACAATAATCAAACAAGACAAAAAAAATACATGACAAGGAAAAAGCCTTCACACCAAGACTGGATAAAGCAATATAACAGGCAGAAAAGAGTCCCAGGAACAGGCAAAAGAATCCGTCACAACTGTTCCCACTGTTAGGAGTCCCACAACAACACCAAGCTAAGAGTTAGAACACATATGCAGAGGACCTGGTGCAAATTCATGCAGGCCCTGTTCCTGACACTTCCATCTGGTGACCACATCTGAGCCCTGCTTAGTTGATTCAGTGGACCATGTTCTCCATCTCCTCACTTGTACAATCTTTCCAACCCTCTTCCTTCTTTATGGTTCTGATGGGAGAAATCTAGTGGAGACTTCCAATTTAGACTCTCTCTCTCTCTCCCTCTCTCTCTCTCTCTCTCTCTCTGCATAATGTCTGGATGTAGGTCTCTGCACCATCTCCCATCTGCTGCTAGAGAAAGCTTCTCTGATGACGAATGGACAAGGTACTAATCTATGAGTATAGTAGAATTTCATTATTAATCATTTCATTGATTTATTTTTTGGCCAGTCATGTATGATTCTAACCAAGGTCTCTCTGGGCTGCCCAGTCTCTGGTCCCTAGATATCCAGGCAATGTAGAGCATGTGCTACCTCTCATGCTGTGGGCCTCAAGTCAAACAAAACATTGGTTGGCCACTCCCACAAATTTTGTTCCACTATTATCCCAGCATGAAGGACAAAGTTTTGGTCAAAGGTTTTGTGGCTAGGTTAGTGTCCAGGTTTCTCTTTTGGTAGCTTGCAGAGTACCTCCCCACACCAAAAGAGACTAGAACATAGGGGTGAAGGATCCATGCAGGCACCGGTTCAGTCTCTCTATATTCAGTGAGCTGTGTGGATGTTGACCTCATCAAGCCTCACCCCCGTCTCAGTTTTTGGAGGGCAACCCTCTGTCGCATCATCAACCTGGTTTGTTTGGGGATCTCCACAAGATCCCCTTGCCCAACAACTCAACTGAACGCAACCCATTCCTACCAATAGAAGTCGTTCTTGGCTATAAATGGCCAGTTCAGACTTTGTATCCTCCATTACTAGGAGTTCTCACTAGGGATACCCTCATAGATTCCAGGAAGTTTCTACACTAGCGGTCTCTACCTGCTCTCTCTCCCTCCACCCTCTTCCTACCTGATCCCTTCTGCTCCCATTCCTACCCCCAGTCCACCCTCAAAATCAATTCTATTGCCCTTGTTCAGGGAGATCCATGCATCCCCACTATAGCCCTCCTTTTTACCTAACCTCTCTGGATCTATAGATTATACCTTGATTATCATTTACTTAATAGATAGCATCCACTTATAAATGAATACCCACTATATTTATCATTCTGTGTCTCTATTACCTCACTTACAAAGTCTTTTTTTTTGAGTTCCATCCAATTTCCTGAAATTTTCATTATGTCATTTTTTTTTAACAGCTGAGTAATGCTCCGTTGTGTAAATGAACCATATGATCTTTATCTTCTGTAGAGGGACAGCTAAGCTTTTTACAGTTTCTGGCTTTTATGAATAAAGCCCCAATAATATAGTTGAGCATGTGTCCTTATGACGGGATGGAGTATCCTTTGGGTATATATATATATATCCAAGTGGGCTAGCTGTGTTTTGAGGTAAGTCAATTCCAAATTTTCTGAGGAACTGATTGGCAGGGCTTCTAACTGAGACCCTGAGAGGGAGTCTCATGGCATCCTCAGATAGGGCACCCTTCACCCTGTGGCCTATTCTCTGCCTTACTTTCTGCCTTGCAATACAGGTATGGCAATGGAAGATAGGCTATCTTCTGTGTTCTGAGCAGAAACTGTATACTGAGGGTATCTGAGGAAAGGAATAGAGCCTGAAGCCTTGTTGTAATTATTAAGCCATTCACCCTAGATTGTCCACCTCTGGAGTATTCATGGTGTGAAAACACTGTTTTATAGCCACTGATTTTAGACATTTCTGGCAACTGATGCAAGCTGGCTGATTGTTCTGTATACACAACGAATGATTCCAGCTTGTTTGTTTTCATATTTTGATGGCCAATAGCAGTTAGCAGTATCCATAAATCTTGTTTGATGTATTAAATAGAAATGTCTTCTCATGGGCTAGAGAGATTGCTCAGTGGTTAAGAGCACTTGCAGAGGACCCAGCTTTGATTCCCAGCACAGACATAGCAGCTCATAACTGTCTGTAACACCAGTTTTGTGGATTGGTCACCTTCTGGTTGGCTCTTCAGGAACAAAAGACATCTATGGTAAGCATACATACATTCAGGGAAACCCTCATACACAATAAATTAATAAAATAAATTTACACAGTAAAAATACATTAATTAATATTTTTTAAATCCATACAAACACAAAAAGAAATCAAACAAAATAAATAATATCAACTAAGATTAATGTAGGTGATATATAAATATCTCAGTTGGTGAAGTGATTACTTAGTGCTTTAGTTACTATTCTATTGCTGTGAAGAGACACCTTGAGTTTAATCCCTGGGACTCATATGGTAGGAGAGCACAACTCCCATAAGCTGTCCTCTGATCTCCATATGTATTCTAGTGATAAAGAATTCATCAATGGGTTAACAACCTAAGTTAGTAATTCCAGAAATGCAACTTCAGAGACAATCATAGCTAATTTTTTTCAAAAATTAATTTAATAGAATATCTTTAAAATACAGATAAATAACAGGTGGCACAGTATAACAGATAAATTCGCCTTTAAAAAAAGTGTGATTCCAGGTAAGTAAGGAATTAGATGTGAAATAAACAAGCAAAACTGTGGCTGTGTCTTGGTAGCTGTGTCTTTTGGAGGACAGAATATCCCTTTGTGGTCAAGCATCCTTGAAGCTGCAGGTGGATTCTTCTACTATAGCAGGAACTAAGATGCCAGGGTACTTTCCCAATTGCTACACAGCACTTCTGAATTATCCACATACTCAAAAGACTATCACTTGTATTGTGCTTTACATACAACATACCCTTGTGAGCTTTTCTATAAGATCATGGGAAGAAATAACCAGAAAGAGAGATCTGGTCTACCATGATTTGGTAGGGAAAGGTTGACCTATATCTCCAATATGCCATCTACCTCTTAAATATTTATAAAACTTTTAAAGAATCCACAACACAGAACCCACCAGAAAGCTCCCTACTTCAGGGTAGCTCACTGCAATCTCTCTGTAGGTGTTTTACTTTGCTGTACTAAATAAACTTCTCCTTTTACTGTATTCTTCCAGAAGACGAGAATCAACGGATATCCTGCACGATTTTGTATCTATTGCTGTGGGAAAAAAAGCTGACAAAGGCAATTTAAGGAGAAAAGAGTTTATTTTAGCACAGATTACAGTCCATCATAGCATAAAAAGCAGTAGGAACTTGTAACAGTTAGTCAGACTACATCTACAAGTCAAGAGCAGAGAAAAATCAGTGCATGCATGCTTCTAATGTTTAGTTCCCTTTTTCTACACTTTTGTATATAAGCCAGGACTCAAGCCCAGGGAATGGTGCTGTCTACAGTGAGCTGTGTCTTCCCACATCAATTAACATGATTAAACCAATTAATTGCCCACGGTGCACCATCTGCACCCCTGAGCTGAGGCTGATCCACAGCCTGCTGTGCATGGTTCCCCCCAAGAGAGACCTGTTCTCCAAGGAGTGCTTTCACCCCCGGTCTCAGAGGTGAGATAGTCACTTTCTCTCCAATAACTATCTGGAGTGGGGTGGTGAGGAGGACACGGGGCGCAAGAAGAGTGGAGCAGCTGGACCACCATCCTTCTGGTCCCCATCTGCACCCAGAGCTTGGGATGTTCCAGAGCCCTCTGTACACAAGTTCTACCAGGAGAGAGCTGGAACTCCTGGGAGTGCTGACATAGGTTTACAAACCCACAGGAGGAAAAAGCTCCAGCCAGAGACAGTAAGAACATCTAATGCCAGAGATAACCAGATGGTGAAAGGCAAATGCAAGAATCTTACCAACAGAAACCAAGGCTACTTGGCATCATCAGAACCCAGTTCTTCCAACACAGCAAGTCCTGGATACCCCAACACAACGGAAAAGCAAGAACTGGATTTAAAATCACATCTCATGATGCTGATAGAGGATTTTAAGAAGGACAAATAACTCACTTAAAGAAATACAAGAGAACACAGGTAAACAGGTAAAAGCCCTTAACGAGGAAACACAAAAATCCCTTAACAAATTACAGGAAAACACAACCAAACAGGTGAAGGAATTGAACAAAACCAATTGATTGGATCAGAAAAGAAATTGCTCCTGTCACATAATAATCAAAACACCAAATGCACAAGACAAAGAAAGAATATTGAAAGGGGTAAGGGAAAAGAGTCAAGTAACATATAAAGGCAGGCCTATTAGAATTACACCAGACTTCTTCCCAGAGACAATGAAAACCAGAAGATCCCGGGCAGACATTATACAGACCCTAAGAGAACACAAATGCCAGCCCAGGCTACTATACCCAGCAAAACTCTCAATAACCATAGATGGATTAAACCAAGATATTCTATTACAAAAACAAAACAAAAACAAATTTACACAATATCTCTCCACAAAGACAATTGCCCACAAGCACCCAAAAGCAAACCTAGTCTAGGCAACCCCTCATCGAGACTCTCTTCCAAGGTGATTCTAGATTTCATCAAGTTGACAAAACTAATATCATATGTCCCTGTAACATGTGAAGATTTACAAAAGTCATTTCTCTGCTTCTGTTGCTTTTACTGCCAAAGTTATCAATACAAAAAAGTTTCCATTTAAGGCTAAAGAGATGGCTTAACAGTTAAGAGCACACTCTGCTCTTCCAGAGGACCTGAGTTTAGTTCCCAGCACCCACACTAGACATCAAACAAGTGTCTGCAACTCCAGCTCCAGGGGACACAACACTCTCTTCTGGACTCTGAGGGCAACTGCACTTATGTGCACACACACACACACACACACACACACACACACACACACACCATGAACAATAAAAAATAAATGTCTCTATTTGCTCCCATATGCTATATATATATATATATATATATATATATATATATATATATATATATATATATGTCTTACTTTAATTTTTGAATCCTTTTATTTCAGTTGAACTATGCGCAAACTATATTTTGTTTCAGTATAACAAAATTCAACTGCTGGACTACAATAAAATACATGTTTCATTATGTTAGAAACTCCCCCTGCCCCTTTCACTTCGAAAGTATCCTGGTTTGAGCCACAAGTTACATGGTTAACCTAATTGTAATCATGCAATTTACATTTCCACAGGGCTAATATAATTGTATTAAAAGAACAGATGCTTTGGTGCCATCATAAGAGAGGCAGAACAGATGCTCAATTTTCACTCGGCACAAAGGTCTTTTCTTTTTTTCCTCTCTCTTCTTTTTTTGCCTGGTAGCTTCAGGGAGCAGGTTTTGATGCTGTTGTCACGTTAATTACATTTCTCTCTCTCTCTCCTTCCTACTATGTTCCATTTTAATGATGCCCAAGAAAAGGTGTCTAACTTCCATGCACCCAAGGACTTAATCCATGAGGGTTGCTAAAGATATTTGTCTTTGGGTGACTGTAGATCTTACAGTCACACCCAGGGTGTCCTACTCATCCTAGTTCTTTGGATTAGTTCTCACACCAGAAAAGTCAGGTAGAAAAAGTCAACAGCTTTCCCCATACATTTCTCCTTTCTTTTTCTTCTTTCCTTTATCTGTTCAATTAGTTACCTACCACAACAAGTAAAACAGCAATAAAGCCATTTTGACATTGAAACATAGATAAGGCCTTAAGGACTTTTGAACTGAATATTTTGCCAAATGGGTTGGTTATTATTTATGTTTGTTCTCATGGAAACTCCACTTCAGTTCTTTTCCAGCATGTGAACAGCTACCCTATAATATCTTATATCTGGATTGGCCCAGATCACTACAGTGGGAGAAGCCAGGCATGCCTTCATACTTGGGCCTTTCTATTTTTACAATTGTAATGATCACTAATGTGTTTCCGTTGCTTCTGTTCTGGAGTGTTTCCATCCTCTATCTTGTACATTAATTAGGATCATCCTAGTTGCTCTGAAATCTCAATGATGCAAGCAATCAAAGTTGATTGCTCTCTAAAACAGTGTCCAGTAAGTTGAGGGATTGGGGAAGTGGTTGTATCTCCGATCCACAGAACAGCCCAGGAACCCAGGCCACCTTAGAGGATCATATGAGTAGTTACAATAGCCTACACGGCTTCCACCTACATCCTACTAGCCATCGCTCAATGAAACCTAACTATACCTAACTAACCACATGGAAAGCTAATGTAGTGTAGTTGTGTGGCCAGGAGGAAAGGGAAGCATTGTGGTAAAGAAGCAGCCTTAAAGACTCCATCACAAATCACATACCATCTCTGTGGTCAATGGAACTTCACAATAGGCACAGTGAAACCTTTCTGAAAAATAAATTTCTATGTACTATGTATAATAAGCTCACTGTGAAAAGTATATTGTGAGTGTCTGTTAAATGTTTCCAATTGGTTTCATTTACTGGAGAACAAGCTCATTCTCTTTTAAGAAGTGGTAACGTAGCAAAATATGCAGATTATGTAGAGAGACTGAAGAAGGTTGTCTCTGAAAAGAATATGTGATTCAGATCGATCCATCTTTCTCTTAGAACTTTTGAGTGTTTAGTCAGCTGATTCATACTGTGACTATGCATAAAAAAACAATAGACAAACTTCTGGACCTATACTTCAGTTTTGCTGAATTTACGGAACAAATCTCAGACGTGATTATATACTATTAAAATCAGGTGCTCATTTGAATGGCTTGCCAACAGGTTTGCAGTTGCAGTTTCCAAGTGGAGTTCTCCAACACTATTTTGAAAGTGTTTGCTGCTGCACTGATAGTTTTAAAAATCGACTTGATGCCTTGCAGTCCTAATTATTTCTTCCCCATCTCTGCCAGTTCCCATCATGCTCATAAAAGTGAGGAATCCTGAAATTTTCTCCTCTGCAGTCCTGAGCAGGCATCTTTTCCCTCTACCTCATTCTCTAACTTCATCGCTTTTTTCTGTCAACATATCTATGAAAATGTATTACTCTACACTGGCAGTGGTAACAAAGAATCAAAAGCATACATTTTGCGAATCTCTGTTCACATGAATAACAATCATATTAATAAAGGCTATTTCCAAAAATGCCTTCACAAAAACCTTTCAATGATACCAAACGAAAAAAATGTCACTCAAAAATTAAAGTGCGTTTTACACAAGTTAGCTCAGTTTTGTCCCTAGGGTTTTGTTTGGTTTTGTGTGGTTTTAGTTCTTCGTTCTTCTGTCAACCATTCTCAATTATGGTTAATTTTTTTCTGCTGACTTCAAATTAGCTACACACACTGGGATCTTTCAAAAGGGGCACATCTAGAAAACATTATTAGGGTCCAAGCCCCAGAGTCACATATAAATAAATTCCTACTACCCTTTGAATTAGCTGTATACATCAATTATACTTCAGTATTGTACATAGATCTTTATCTAATTCATTCATCCTCTTGTCCTATGTGAACTTCCCAAGTACGTGCCATATACACAGTACTAGTCTTAGGCACTGAAGATCCCATGGCGAATAAGACATAGACATTCTTTTCCCTCGTGGAATTTGCATTCCAATAGATGCAACAGACAAATATACACAGTGATGTTGTGGTGGTTTTAAATTAGAATGCCCCCGTTAGGTTCATATATTTGACTGCTTGGCCCCCAGTTGGTAGAACTGTTTGAGAAGGATTAAAAACCCTTGTTGAAGGAGGTGTGTGATGGGGGACAAGCTGTATTCAAAAGTTTTTAAAAGTTCATATCTTCCCTGTCTCTGTATCTGTCTCTGTCTCTGTCTCTCTGTCTCTGTCTCTCTGTCTCTGTCTCTCTGTCTCTCTGTCTCTCTCTCTCTCTCTCTGTGTGTGTGTGTGTGTGTGTGTGTGTGTGTGTGTGTCTCAAGCCTTCATGCTTGCTCCCCTCCATCCATGATGTTCATGAACTCTAACCCTCTGCAAACATGAGACCCAAATTAAATTTTTTTATTTATTTATTTTTTACAGTTAAGAAGTAGCAACAAAAAGAACATTATGGTGGGGTCACAGCAACATGAGGATCTGTATTAAAGTGTCACAGCATTAACAAGGTGGAGAACCACTGCTCTATTGTACTTTGTGGTCTCCCTCCCTTCCCTTCTTCTCCAGGTCCCCTCTAATTCCATTCTAGTTAACTTTAACAGTCAATGTGACAAGGCCTTGAAGAATATGACATCGGCCTACAGGCATAGTCATATGCTTTTTTTTTCACTTTTTTATTACATATTTTCTTAATTTACATTTCAAATGCTATCCAAAGTTCCCTGTACCCTCTCCACACCCTGCTCCCCTACCCAACCACTCCCACTTCTTGGTCCTGGCATTACCCTGTATTGGGGCATATAAAGTAGCAATACCAAGGGGCCTCTCTTCCCAATGATGGCCGACTAGGCCATCTTCTGCGACATATGCAGCTAGAGACATGAGCTCTGGGGGGTTCTGTTTAGTTCATATTGTTGTTCAACGTATAGGGTTGCAGACCCCTTCAGATCCTGGAATACTTTCTCTAGCTTCTCCATTGGGGGCCCTGTGTTCCAACATATAGATGACTGTGAGCATCCACTTCTGTATTTGCCAGGCACTGGCATAGCCTCATATGAGACAGTTATATGAGGGTCCCTTCAGCAAACACTTTCTGGCATATGCAATAGTATCTGGGTTTGGTGACTGATTATGGGATGGATCCCCGGGTGGGGTACTTAGTCCAATCTTTCCTCATAGCTCCAAACTTTTTCTCTGTAACTCCTTTCATGGGTATTTTGTTCCCTATTCTAAGGAGGAATGAAGTATCCACACACTGGTCTTCCTTCTTCTTGATTTTCTTGTGTTTTGCAAATTGTATCTTGGGTATTCTAACATTCTGTGCTAATATCTGCTTATCAGTGAGTGCATATCTAGTGACTTCTTTTGTGATTGGGTTACCTCACTAAGAATGATATCCTCCAGATACATCCATTTGCCCAAGAATTTCATAAATTCATTGTTTTTAATAGCAGAGTAGTACTCCATTGTGTAAGTGTACCGCATTTTCTGTATCCATTCCTGTGTTGAGGGACATCTGGGTTCTTACCAGCTTCTGGCTATTATGAAGCTACTATGAACATAGTGGAGCATGTGTTGTTATTAACAGTTGGAACATTTTCTGGGTATATGCCCAGGAGAGGTATTGCTGGATCCTCCAGTAGTACTATGTCCTAATTTCTGAAGAACCGCCAGACTGACTTCCAGAGTGGTTGTCCAAGCTTGCAATCCCACCAAAAATGGAGGAGTGTTCCTTTTTCTCCACATCCTCCCCAGCATCTACTGTCACCTGAATTTTTGATCTTAGCCATTCTGACTGGTGTGAGGTGGAATCTCAAGGTTGTTTTGATTTGCATTTCCCTGATGATTAAGGATGTTGAAATTTTTTTTTCAGGTGCTTCTTAGCCATTCGGTATTCCTCAGTTGAGAATTCTTTGTTTAGCTCTGTACTCCATTTTTAATGGGGTTATTTGATTTTCTGGAGTCCAGCTTCTTGAGGTCTTTGTATATACAGGATATTAGACCCTTATCAGATTTAGGATTGGTAAAAATCCTTTCCCAATCTGTTAGTGGCATTTTTGTCTTGTTGACAGTGTCTTTTGTTTTACAGAAGCTTTGCAATTTTATAAGGTCCCATTTGTCAATTCTTGATCTTACAGCACAGGCCATTATTGTTCTGTTTAGGAATTTTTCCCCTGTGCCCATATCTTCGAGGGCTTTCCCCATTTTCTCCTCTATAAATTTCAGTGTCTCTGGTATTATGTGGAGGTCTTTGATCCACTTAGACTTGAGCTTTGTACAAGGAGATAAGAATGGATCAATTCCCATTCTTCTACATGATAACCGCCAATTGTGCCAGCACCATTTGTTGAAAATGCTGTCTTTTTTTCCACTGGATGGTTTTAGCTCCCTTGGGAAAGATCAGGTGACCATAGGTGTGTGGATTCATTTCTGGGTCTTCAGTTATTTTCCATTGATCTACATGTCTGTCACTGTACCAGTACCATGCAGTTTTTATCACAATTGTTCTGTATTACAGCTTAGTGTCCGGCATGGTGATTCCCCCAGAGGTTCTTTTACTGTTGAGAATTGTTTTTGCTATCCTAGGTTTTTTATAATTCCAAATGAATTTGCAAATTGCCCTTTCTAACTCAGTGAAGAATTGAGTTGGAATTTTGATGGGGAATTGCGTTGAATCTGTAGATTGTTTTCGGCAAGATAGCCATTTTGACTATATTAATTCTGCCAATCCATGAGCATGGGAGATCTTTCCATCTTCTGAGATCTTCTTCAATTTCTTTCTTCAGAGACTTGAAGTTCTTGTCATACAGATCTTTCACTTCCTTAGTTAAAGTCACACCAAGGTATTTTATATTATTTGTGTCTATTGTGAAGGGTGTTGTTTCCCTAATTTCTTTCTCAGCCTGTTTATCCTTTGTGTAGAGTAAGGCCATTAATTTGTTTGAGTTAATTTTTTATCCAGCTACTGCACTGAAGCTGTTTATCACATTTAGGAGTTCTTTGGTGGAATTTTGGGGGTCCCTAATATATACTATCATATCGTCTGCAAACAGTGATATTTTAACTTCTTCCTTTCCAATTTGTATCCCCTTGATCTCCTTTTGTTGTCGAATTGCTCTGGCTAGGACTTCAAGTACTATATTGAATAGGTAGGGAGAAAGTGGGTAGTCTTGTCTTGTCCCTGATTTTAGTGGGATTGCTTCCAGTTTCTCTCCATTTAGTTTGATGTTGGCTATTGGTTTGCTGTAGATTGCTTTTATTATGCTTAGGTATGGGCCTTGAATTCCTTATCTTTCCAAGACTTTTATCACGAAAGGGTGTTGGATTTTGTCAAATGCTTTCTCAGCATCTAAGGAGATGATCATGTGGTTTTTGTCTTTGAATTTGTTTATATAGTAGATTACGTTGATGGATTTCCGTATATTAAACCATCCCTGCATCCCTGGAATGAAGCCTACTTGGTCATGATGGATGATCGTTTTGATGTGTTCTTGGATTCGGTTTGCGAGGATTTTATTGAGTATTTTTGCATCGATATTCATAAGGGAAATTGGTCTGAAGTTCTCTTTCTTTGCTAGATCTTTGTGTAGTTTAGGTATCAGAGTAACTGTGGCTTCATAGAATGAATTGGGTAGGGTACCTTCTGTTTCTATTTTGTGGAATAGTTTGAGGAGACTTGGAATTAGGTCTTCTTTGAAGGTCTGATAGAAATCTGCACTAAACCCATCTGTCTTGGGCTTTTTTTGGTTGGCAGACTACTGATGACTGCTTCTATTTCTTTAGGGGAAATGAGACTGTTTAGATCTTTAATGTGATCCTGGCTTAACTTTGGTACTTGGTATCTGTCTAGGAAGTTGACCATTTAATCCTGTTTTTCCAGTTTACTTGAGTACAGATTTTTGTAGTAGGATCTGATGATGTTTTGGATTTCCTCAGGATCTGTTGTTATGTCTCCTTTTTCATTTCTGATTTTGTTAATTAGAATACTGTCCCTGTGCCCTCTAGTTAATCTGGCTAAGGGTTTATCTATCTTGTTGATTTTCTCAAGGAACCAGCTCCTGGTTTGGTTAATTCTTTGAATGGTTCTTTTTGTTTCTACTTGGTTGATTTCAGCCGTGAGTTTGATTATTTCCTGCCGTCTACTCCTCTTAGGTGAATTTGCTTCTTTTAGTTCTAGAGCTTCTAGGTGGGCTGTCAGGCTGCTACTGTATGTATATTCTCTCTAGTTTCTTTTTCAAGGCACTCAGGACTATGAGTTTTCCTCTTAGGACTGCCTTCATTGTGTCCCATAAGTTTGGGTATGTTGTGACTTCATTCTCATTAAACTCTAGAAAGTCTTTAATTTCTTTCTTTATTTCATCCTTGACTAAGGAATCATTGAGTAGAGTGTTGTTCAGTTTCCATGAGAATGTTCACTTTCTATTATTTATGTTGTTATTGAAGATCAGCCTTAGTCCATGGTGGTCAGATAGGATGCATGGGATAATTTCAATATTTTCGTATCTGTGGAGGCCTGTTTTGTGACCAATCATATGGTCAATTTTGGAGGAGGTACCATGTGGCACTGAGAAGAAGGTATATCCTTTTGTTTTAGGATAAAACATTCTGAAGATATCTATTAAATTCATTTGTTTCATAACTTCTGTTAGTGTTCAAGTATCTCTGTTTAGTTTCTGTTTCCAGAATCTGTCCATTGGTGAGAATGGGGTGTTGAAGTCTCTCACTATTATTGTGTGAGGTGCAATGTGTGCTTTAAGCTTTACTAAAGTTTCTTTAATGAATGTGGCTGCCCTTGTATTCAGAACACAGATATTCAGAATTGAGTATTCATCTTGGTAGAGTTTACCTTTGATGAGTATGAAGTGCCCCTCCTTGTCTTTTTTGAAAACTTTGGGTTGTAAGTCAATTTTATTCTATATTAGAATGGCTACTCCAGCTTGTTTCTTAGGACCATTTGCTTGGAAAATGGTTTTCCAGAATTTCACTATGAGGTAGTGTCTGCCTTTTCCCCAAGGTGGGTTTCCTGTAAGCAGCAAAATGTTGGGTCCTGTTTGTGTAGCCAGTCTATTAGTCTATGTCTTTTTATTGGGGAATTGAGTCCATTGATGCTAAGAGAAATTTTTAAAAAGTAATTGTTGCTTCCTATTATTTTTATTGTTAAAGTTGGGATTCTGTTCTTGCAGCTGTCTTCATTTAGGTTTGTTGAAGGATTACTTTCTTGCTTTTTCTAGGGTGTAGTTTTCATCCTTGTGTTGGTGTTTTCCCTTTATTATCCTTTGAAGGGATGGATTGGAGGAAAGTTATTGTGTGCATTTGGTTTTGTCATGGGAATATTTTGGTTTCTCCATCTATGGTAATTGAGTGTTTTGCTGGATATAGCAGCCAGTGCTGGCATTTGTGTTTTCTTAGGGTCTGTATAACATCTGTGCAGGATCTTCTGGCTTTCATAGACTCTGGTGAGAAGTCTGGTGTAATTCTAACAGGCCTACCTTTATATGTTACTTGACCTTTTTCCCTTACTGCTTTTAATATTCTGTCTTTATTTAGTGCATTTGTTGCTCTGATTATTATGTGTCGGGAGGAATTTCTTTTCTGGTCCAGCCTATTTGGAGTTCTGTAAGCTTCTTGTATGTTCATGGGCATCTCTTTCTTTAGGTTTGGGAAGTTTTCTTCTATAATTTTGTTGAAGATAATTACTGGCCCTTTAAGTTGAAAATCTTCGTTTTCATCTACCCCTATTATTCGTAGGTTTGGTCTTCTCATTGTGTCCTAGATTTCCTGGATGTTTTGAGTAGAGTCTTTTTGCATTTTGCATTTTCTTTGATTGTTGTGCCCATGTTCTCTATGGAATCTTCTGCACCTGAGATTCTCTCTTCCATCTCTTGTATTTTGTTGCTGATGCTCACTATGGTTCCTGATTTCTTTCCTAGGGTTTCTATCTCCAGAGTTGTCTCCCTTTGGTTTTTCTTTATTGTTTCTACTTCCCTTTTTATGTCTTTGATGGTTTTGTTCAATTCCATCACTGTTTGGTTGTGTTTTTCTGCAATTCTTTAAGGGATTTTTGTGTTTCTTCTTTAAGGACTTCTACCTGCTTAGCAGTGTTTTCCTGTGATTCTTTAAGGGCTTCTACCTGTTTAGCGTGTTCTCCTGTATTTCTTTAAGTGAGTTATTAATGCCCTTCTTAAGGTCCTCTACCAGAATCATAAGATATGATTTTGAATCCGAATCTTGCTTTTCGGGTGTGTTGGGGTATCCAGGACTGGCTGAGGTGGGAGTGCTGTGTTCTGATGATGGTGAGCAAACTTGGTTTCTGTTGGTAAGATTCTTATTTTGCCTTTTGACATCTGGCAGTCTCTGGTGTTAGTTGTTAGAGTTGTCTCTGGCTGGAGCCTGTTCCTCCTTTGATTCTGTTAGCCTTTGTCGGCTGTCCTGGGATTCCAGCTCTCTTCTGAGTCTCAGTGGTCAGAGTACTCTCTGCAGGCAAGCTCTCCTCTTGTTGGGAGGGTGCACAGAGGTCTGGCCTTCAAACCTACCTCCTGGCTGAAGATGAAGGCCTGAAACAGGGCCTGTCCCAGAAGATGGGTTGCCTCTGCAGTCTGTGTACTCACCTGCACAGACTGGTTTCCGAGGAACCCAAGACACAAGATGGGTCTCTCACCTGCTTCTGCAGGCAGAGCCCTCCTGGGCGGATACCTCTCCTCAGGAGGGGAAGGTGCCTGGATGTCTAGATCCCGAAATGGGCTCTGTCCCAGAAGCTGTGTTGCTTCTGCCTGTTCCAGAAGCTGTGTCACTTCTGCAGTCCGCTCACTCACCCTTCACAGCCTGGGAGCTGACCTGTGCAGACTGCTCTATGAGGGATCTGGAACCCAAGATGGCTCCTTCACCTGCTTCTGCAGGCAGAGCCCTCCTGGGCAGACACCTCTCCTCAGGCGGGGAAGGTGCCCGGATGTCTGGAGCCTGAAACTGATTCTGTCCCAGAAGCTGTGTTGCTTCTGCTTGTGCCAGAAGTTGTGTTGCTTCTCTTTGTTTTATTTTATATGTTGCCTTGTTCATAGTGGTTTTTTTTTTTTCATTGCAATAGAAAAGTAACTAAGAGAGGCATATCCTATTAGCTAATGCTGGTTTGTGGCTTCTCCTGTCTTAACCATAGATCACTGTAAACACTCACATTCTGCCATTGCTCTTATAGTATTTGACACTTCAAAAAAAGTTGAAGAATAATAAAGGATAAAAGAGTCACATCCTTGATTGGAATAAAGAATATTGTATTTTGTTATTAGTTTTAGTCTATCCTTTTAGCATTACATCCTCCTCTTTCCACCCAAAACAAAATGGTAGGGTTTCAGGTCATTGCTGTTAGGTTATTTACTTTCTTCTCACTATAGGAAAAGATATTTTTAGAATCTTAATGATCCTGAGATATCATCTTCTCTGGCCATTTTATTCTAAAAATGATGAGAGTTGTGTTCAAAAAGATAATTTTCCAAGATCACAGAAGTAGTTGATTGCGAGATGGGACTGGATTCCAGCTCTTCATGTCCAGAAGAGAGTACAACAGTGAAATCAATATATTTTGGAATACTAATAAGGACCTTAGCAAACTATGTAGCCCTCACTGGCCTCAAACTCATGGAGATGTACCTGCCTCTGCCTCTGCCTCTGGATTGCTTGGATTGAAGGTGTGTCTCACCACACTTGGTTCAAAGCTGTACCTTATGCAACTAAGACAGTGGGAGGAAGCTTTGGCATTGGTTTGCCTTACACTGTATTACTGATCTTTGCTTGTCAGGATTTCGTAGACAGTAACTCACCAAAGAACTTCTCGTGATATTCCAGCAGCTTCTTTCTGCTTCTGTGGGTTTGGGCTAATTGGTACCCATGATTTCTTCTGGATTGAACTGCTACTGCTGATTCATGAGTGGTGATTGCTAAGTAAGGACTGGACTGCTGACAATGAAGATTGAAATAGCCCCCAAAAATTGTTGGTCCACTATCCCCATTTCCTAATAACCTTTCTTTTCCACTACCTCTGGCTGATAGTGGGCTAGAAGGGAACCATGTAAGAACTCTTATCAAAGTAGGTTTTGAAAAATCTAAGCCAATAGGAACATACAATCATGCATAGCTTTTACACATACCAGCAAGTCCTTTTACTCTTTTCTGTCTCTCTTCACCATGCTTCTTTGGAGGAGGAGTTTCATTTTTATTACAAAGATTTTCTTCTTTCTAACAAATCCAGGAGACTAAATCTGCTACTAGAAATTGGGAAAACAAGTGTCTTAGTTGTTTTTCTATTGCTGTAGTAAAATATAATGTCCAAGGCAGCATATGGAAGAAAGTGTTCATTTGGGGCTTACAGTTTCAGAGTGTTAGAGTCCATTATCATCATGATGAGAGCATGGCAGCTGGCAGGCAAGCATGGGATGATAGCAGGTGCTGAGACCTCTCATCTTGAGACATAACTATGAGGCAGAAAGAAACAGTGGGAATGCCATGGACTTTTGAAACCTCAAAGTCCATCCTCAATGATACACATCCTCCAAGATCATCCCCCCAATCCTTCCCAAACAGTTCCACCCACTGGGGACCAGGCATTCAAATATATGAGCCTATGGGGGCCATTCTCATTCAAACCACTACAATAAGGCAACTGATTAAAAAAAAATTCTAATCAGTAGAGTTCCCCAAGCACAGACCAGTCAATGTCTTTCTAAACATTACTTTCACAAAGATTTTTTAATCCAACTATCAGAGGCTGAAGAGATGGCTCAGTGGTTAAAAGCACTGGCTGCTCATCCAGGGGACATGGGTTCAATTCCCAGCACCCACATGGTGGTTCACACCTGTCTGTAATTCCAGTCCCAGGGGATATGACACCCTCACCCAGACATACAGGCAGGCAAAACACCAATGATCATAAAACAAAATCCAACTATGATTTAGTTAAGAGCAAACAAAAAGAAATTCAAAATTTCCCAGTAGTACATGGAAAAACTTTACTAAGATCAAAAAGTGTAAAATGAAATTTCAGAATGTCACCTTTTATATATATATATATATATATATATATATATATATATATATATATATATATATATATATATTCAGTAGTCTGTCCCTAAGGTTAATCCATAGCACTTATGAGTATTGATGAGGTAAGGTAAGTACATTCATGTACCACTGGCTAGGGGGCAGGCATATTTATATAAGCATTCTGATTATTTCAGAAAAATACTTCAACAGCTCCCAAAATTCTATGTCTTTTGACTCAAAAATATGATCTAAGAATTAATGCTAAATAGAAGAGATTAGAGATACCACCAGCAATGTCTGAGCAATTGTATTCATCATAATGTTATTTTGAAATCAAAAGGTAGAAATAGCTGGCAAGATGGCTCATCTGGTAATGGTAGTTGCCTGGAAACCTGACAAACTCAGCTCAATATTCAGAACCTGACTTCTGAAAGTTGCTCTTACTCCCCCACCTGGCACCATGGCATACATAGGACTGCAGTCACATATGTCATACATACAAACACATATGCACATGCAACAGCAACAGTAGTTATAATAAATAGAGAATTATAAAGTAGAAAAATTAACCCACCAAAAATGACTATAAGTACATAAAGCATGGGATATCATAACCATGTGGATTGTTTTTAATGACTATTTAATGATATAGGCCAAATACAACATAAAGTTAAATCAGAGTTTTATCATCCAGAGACAAGTTTCCCAACCTTGGAGTATTTGGTTAAAAAAAAAAAAAAAGTCCCGGGATATATTTGCTTGTCATAACATGTGAGAAATGAGTGCTATTGTCATCTACTAAACAGAGAACAAGGGGTGCTATTGAATACCCTGGGGTAACATAGAACAGTCACAAAACAAACAGCCCATATAAATTTCAATAGTACTGTCATAGTTTGTTTTTCTATTGCTTCAATAAACACCAAGAAGCAACTTGAGGAGGAAGGGGTTTATTTTATCTAACAGATTATAGTCCATCATCAAACGAAGCCAAGGCAGAAACTAGGGAGTAACGCTACTTGCTCAGTTTTTCTCTTATATAGTCCAGGCTTACTTTCCTAGATATGGTACTACCCAAAGTGGGCTGGGCCTTCCCATATCAGTCATCAAGTAAGATAACTCCCCACATACATACCCACAGGGCAATCTGGTGAAGTTAATTCTTCAACGGAGCTTCACTCTTCTCAGGTGACTCTGATTTGTGTCAATTTGACAACAAAAATTAACCAATATATGAACCATTGCTAAGCAACAATCAGATGGATCAAATACATGGACTGGCTCTGCTTCTGCCCTTGGGGTATTCAGGCACCATTGTGAGTTGGGCTGGAAGGAAAGAAGTGAAACTTGTCCAGGTGGGGATAGGGGGAGGAGGTTTCTCTGAGTGTTACAGTTTTCTTTATTGGGGTGAACAAGAGCTACGTAAACCTTAGGGAGTGTGTAGGTCTTTCAGAGTGAATGTACATTATGGGTTGGGGCTGAGGTGCTAGGAATGCTTCATTTTCATAAAGAGGAACTCCAGGTGCTTGTTGGACAAGTCCTTGTAAGGAGAGAGGAATTTAAACCTGTAATATGACCATGAGGCAATATGACTACCTCAAAGTGGATAGAGGTGCCAGTCACATGGGTATGTGCACTCCATCAAGGTAGACAGAGGTGGGGGAATCACATGGATATGTGCACTGTGGCCTATAGGCCCAGAACAGGGAGGGAGTGATCCTTACTCCTACCAGTCTCAAGATTTAGATTTTCTGGGTTTGGACACATCTTGTCTTCATTCCTGCTCCAGACCCACTACCCCAGTAGCACAGCTCATTTTGCCCCACAAAACAAGTCCTACTTGGAATGTAGATTGTCCAACAGGCTGGGAACATGGAAAGAAGATGTTGCATCTTGAGCTAGAATCTCTTTAAGAAACCACGGTTTTTGTCTTAAGGCCTGTAAATGGTAAGGTCATGTCTCACCTACATTATTGAGGATAATCTGCTTTACTTAAAAATATACATGGGTGACTAGAGAGATGACTTGGCCATTAGAGTGTTGCTGCACCCCCATAACAAGCCAAGAAGCTCACACATGCCTGTAACTCCAGCTCCAATATGGGTGGAAAAAGAGGGTGCATAGGGTTGAGTTCCATCTTAGCAGGGAAAACATGATCCCCAGATTAAGGGAGAGACCCTACCTCAGAAGGACTACATAGACAGTGATAGAAAAGGGCACCAACACTCGCTTCTGGCCTTCAGATCTGGTCAAAAGTGTGTGCACCAGCACTCACATTTGTCCATGCATTCACAAGGAGACACAGAAAAATAAATAAGTAAATAGTCCTAAAATATACCTGGGGAGGGTGGAGGTGTAAAAAGAGAGGTTAGGCAGATTAGTGTGACCATAATACATGTGAAATTATCCAAGAATAAATTCATTTTTAAAAATGAAATAAATATAACTATATATTTGTTATATCAACACATAGCTCAAGGAATGGAATAGAGAGTTCTTGAAAGGAGAAATATTGGAAAAAATGCTCAACATCCTTAGCCATCAGGGAAATACAAATCAAGACTGCTTTGAAATTCCCTCCTACACCAGAGTATCTATCACCCAAGAAACAAATTACAGTAAATGCTGCAGAGGTTATAGGGAAAGAGGAAGGCTTGATCACTGATGGTGGAATATAAAATGATACAGCCACTGTGGAAATCAGTATGAGGTTTCTCAAAAAACTAAGACTAGAACTGCCGTAAGATCCAGCTATACTACCTTTAGGTATAGACCTGAAAGAATCCAAGTCATAACACTACAGAGATTGCTTGCTTGCTGGTTGATTGATTGATTGATTGGTTGGTTGGTTGATTGGTTGATTGATTTCATTTATATAGAAGAAAAGTGACATCTGGACTAGTTCTTTAACTGTGTAATACAAGCTAGTCAAATTAACACATAGATAAGGGCAGCCTCTTGATGTGGTCTATCCATGTAGATATTGCCTTCCTTACAAGGTACATAGCAGAAAGGAAGAGGGTTAAGGGTAGAACAGAAACTAACTGGTACTGGTTTAGTAGCTGCCTGAGAGCAAGTGTTCCATGTTATGGAAATTTGAGAAATGTTTGGTTGAACAAATTGAAACCAATTTTTTTCCTGGTAAAATGAGAATGGGGAGGCTTTCTGAGCAGGAGAAGTGGGGTACTCAAAGCTCTCAAGATAGTTGCTAGGTGTATTGTGTACTCTGAACAGAGAGTATAAGTGAATTTATGCATCTGGACAGAAATATCTGGGTGGAGTGGGACAGGCAGGGGACCACCAAGTAGAGAAGCTTATAGGTTAAAGACCTTAGAGTATATTATTGGCAGTTTTAATTTTATCCAAGATGGTTCCCAAGCTTTTTTCAGAGCTTTGTAGAATGGGAGTGTTCTCGGCCAGATAATTTGAAGAAAGTATTCATGCTGCTGGATGCAGGATGCCTTGGGCAAGAGGCAGAGAAGCCATCAAGGATGCAAGTGGATCCTAAAGACGATCATCAGTTCTGGGGGAACTTAAGTGGGAATGAGTAGGAAGCAGGGTTTACTGCTAAGATGGCACTGAAAATAAAGAAGAAATCTCCTAACCTTCCTAAAGCCAAAACCAAAGAGAAGGCCTTGAAAGTCAAGAAGGCAGTACCAAAAGGAGTCCACAGTCACAAAAAAAAAAAAAGAAAATCTGCACATCCCCTACATTCTAGCAGTCTAAGACACTGACATTCCAGAAACAGCCCAAATACTGTTGAAAGAGCTTGCATAGGAGAAATGAGCTTGACCACTATGCCATCATCAAGTCGCCTCTGACCACTGAGTCAGTCATGAAGAAGATAGAAGACAACAGCACACTAACAAGCACCAGATCAAATAGACTGTGAAGAAGCTCTCTGACATTGACGTGGCCCAAGTCAGTAATACAGACTGATAAGGCCTGATGGGCAGAAGACAAATGTTCTATGACTGTCTTCTGGTTATGATGCTGAAGATATTGCTAACAAAATTTGGGCCATCTAAACTGAGTCCAGCTGTCTGATTTGAAATACACATTTTTTCCACAATAAAAACATTTTTTTAAGAAAGTGGAGGGGGTAGCAGGAAGTAACTAGAAAGATGGTTCAAGAGAAGTTCCTGATCTTTTATAAGACCTGAGTTGGATTCCCAGTATTCATGTGCAGTTCACAACTGCCTATATAACTCCAGCTCTAGAAGATCCTTTGTTTTGTTTTGTTTTGTTTTGTTTTTCTGGCCTCCACCAACACAAACATACACACACACAAACATACACACTCACACACACATACGGCACACAGAAACATGTAAAGTAAAAATAAATACTATTTTTTAAACACAGAAAAGCCAAGAAACATTTTAGAGAAAAAAATATTCTTAGGGGCTGTGAGCATGGCTTAATCAGTAAAAAGTGCTTGCCTTGCAAGCATGAAGACATGAGTGCAATCTCCAGCATCCATGCAAAAAGCCAGATATAGTGTCATGCACCGGCAAGCCTAGTGCTGAGGAGGCAAAGGCAGGAAGTCCATGAGGAACTGCTGAACAGCCACCCTAGCTAGCCTCCTTGGTGAGCTCTGCGCCAGGTGAAGACTCTTATCTCAAAATAAGATGAGTGACTGACATCAGGAATAACATGTGGCGTTGCCCTCAAGCCTCTACATGCGTGTGCACAGACACAGACACACATACTTTCACACACACACACACACACACACACACACACAGAGAGAGAGAGAGAGAGAGAGAGAGAGACAGAGAGAGAGAGACAGAGAGAGAGAGACTGACAGAAGGGAGGGAGGAAGGGAGGGAGGATGACATGTTTACTGGCAAAGAAGTTGACTAGTGAGCAAATGCACTCACCACACTAGCCACACAAGCCTGATGACCTAAGCGTAATCACACTTTAAAAGCCCCAAAGTGATGGAACCCATCTGTAACCCCAGCACTCCTATGGCAACATGGGTAGCAGAGGCAGAAAAATCAACCAGGATCTCTTGGGCCACCTAGTCTGGTGTATGAAGTGCAGTGCAGTGTAGTGCATTCTAGCAGAACACACAAAAAGGACCCTGACTCAACAAAGCAGAAAACAAGAATCAACTCCCCTAAATTGTCCTTTGATAGCCATACATGCCCTGAGGCACATGGGTATATATGTGCTCTCCTCCTTCTCCTTCTCCTTCTCCTTCTCCTTCTCCTTCTCCTTCTCCTTCTCCTTCTCCTTCTCCTTCTCCTTCTCCTTCTCCTTCTCCTTCTCTTCTTCCTCCTCCTCCTCTTCCTCCTCCTTCCTCTCTCTCTCTCTTTCTCTCTCTCTAATTTTCACTTGGGAAATAATTACAGAACTATCACATCATATTAAAGATCCAGGTTAGTTTTACAGTCCATCCAACCTCAGACACCAAACAGCTCTTTCTTCCCAAGCAAAAATGGAAGGCTCTTTACGTAAGAGGTCTAATTGACATAAACTCCATTCATCCCATTGTGCCACTAGAGAAATACTGCTTACAGTAATATAAGAATTGCAAGTAAAATTGAAGAGCTTCTCAAAGGATGAAAAAAAAACTAAAAAAGGAGAAAGCCTGTATAGGGGACTAAAAACAATATTACTGAGGAAATCTATAAGAAGGCTGTGTTAATAAATAAGATAAAATGATGTCTTTAAATACCACCACCAATGAGAAGCTTCGTGGATGCCAGGAATCACAGAAGAAATACAATACACATTTTTTCCACAAAAGCTTTGTTCCTCTATCTTGCCAGCTAGATATTTCATAGAAACACATAAAGCTGTGTTTTGTTCTTCACCAATCTCCTCAGAGCTACACAGATGGAGACTCCACTTAAGTTCACCCTCCATACTCAAATACTCTAACATAGTGGTTCTCAGCCTTCCTAATGCAGTGACCCTTTAATACAGTTCCTTATATTGTGGTGTTGCCCAACCATAAAATTGTTTTTATTGCTACTTCATAACTGTAATTATGATACTGTTATGAATTGTAATGTAAGTATTTTTGAAGCTAGAGGTTTGACAAAGAGGTTGTGGTCCACAGATTGAGAACTGTTGCTCCTACATTCCCAGAGTCTGTGCATCTGAAGCAGAATTGCATACAGCTCAGAGGGGCATGAAAGAAACGGTGACTGAGATCTAGGATGAAGATCTAATGACACTCCCCAACCTTATTCTGTGAGAAAACATCATCAGGCTCAATCTTGCAGGTTTCTCTCTATTCATAGCTATTCTGATAACGAAGGGAATGTTAGGTTGCTATATTCAGAGGTTCATGTTCCATAACACATAGGAATTTCTGGAGTTTCAGAGGAATGGGGGTGAGCACATATGGGCTGAGGATATAGCTCAGCAGTAGAGTGAGCCAAAAGTTTAAAGAAAAGCACCTATAACCCAGAACTTGGCCTCCTTCCTCATCCCCCAACTGGTTGTCATGGAAACCCTTAATCACACTTTCAAGGCTTCATTAGAGCTGCCATTTTGACTGTAATAAAGACAGAAAATATGGCTTTAATATAGTTAGCTTTTCATTAATTGCTTTTGTAGGAGAATTTTTCTGCCATTTAATGAAGACAAAAGCAAACAGCAGTAATTTCCCCAAAAGGTCAGAGGAAGAGAACATATGGGTGATCGTCCTCTTGGAATGGTTTGGTCTTGCCTGATAAAATGCCATCTCTCTAGGTTTGAAGTTGCCGTTTACCCAATAGGTGTGACAGAAAATTGGAAAGCATTAACTCTGATGACAGTCACATTTCTGAGGGCTTGAGATTAGCAAGGAATCATCAGCCATGGCCTCCTGCCACACCAGCTATTAAGATTAGCAAGGATCCAAGGCCCAGAAATTCCACAATACCAGAGGAGGGTGCTCTGTGAGGCACACTAGCAAGCACACAGCCCCAGGGAAAGTGAGGGAAGACTTTGTGTGTGTGATAATGGCTGCTTTGATTATTCATAGCTCACAACCTTGAGCACTTACAGTACGGTGAGGTACTCTTTGCTCTTTCTACCCGTCTTTGCATCCTCTAAATTCTTAGCCCCACATCTCATAAAGTACTATATTGTCCACATTCTTAAAAATAAAAAAATAAAAAATAAAATCAAAGGTTAGGAAAGTCAGTAATCAACCCTAGCCCAGAAAAAAAAAAAAAAAAAGGAAAATGGAGCAGAGCCACCACAGAAACAAGAATTTCAAAGGACGCTTCTTGGGAGGAAAGTGTTTGTTGTGCAAGTGGGAACTGCTGA